>CM028693.1:15598929-15652541 GCA_016771965.1 Brassica carinata | reverse complement strand
GAACTTTTCTCAGCATCCAAAATCTCATTGAAGTCACCCACAATAAGCCAAGCCTTGTTACGAAACAAAGTGGTGTCTTGATGGTGACATAGATCCTCCCATAATTCATGTCTTCAACAAAATTCATCGCATAAACACAAGTGTAAAAAAACTCCTTCTGATCCGGTAAACGCACATAACAAGTGATAAGCTGATCTGTTTTATAAACCGGAGTAAGACACACCTCTTCCCTCCAAACCAACCAAATTCGCCCGCCTTGACTGCACTCATAGTTCATCAAATAAGACCAGTCATTGAACACCTTCTTTAGAATACCTTCTGTCTTTCTCTCTATCACCCTTGTCTCCAAAATATAACCAAAAATTATATTGTCACTTCTAACCCACTCTTTCACCACGGAATGCTTCAAATGTTTGTTAAATCCGCGCACATTCCAGAAGAAACTCGTCATATTTAATGTTTTCGTCGAATAGACCTTGTGCTCTTTCCTGGATTTTCATCGAGAGCCTTATCCTTCCGACCTCTTCTTTTCCCTGCTTTAACTTCCTCTCGTACTTGTTGCTCTAACCCATCATTCTCTAACTGCTCCCCATCAGACATCCCAAGTTCCTCATTTATCCCACCTCCTACATTGAGAATATCCTGTTGATGCTCAGCAACTATTTCACCCTCCTCTTCTACATCCACATTCAAGACTGAGAATTTAGACTCTGATATCTGAACCTCATCATCTTTCAGAGCAGACACTAATGAAAGTCGACTAATTTTTACTGGAGAAACCATAGACCACACATTAGCCTTCTGATCTCCCACAGCTACATTTCCTTTTATCTTTATAATCTCACTACCTGAACAAACAGCACTGTCTTCCAACTGCTTCTTCTTCATCTTATTTTTCGATCCACTTTCTTCACCGACCTCATCTGTAACAGCAAACTTCAGTTCCTCACTTTTTTTTATTGAAAATGGATTTATCTTAATAGTTATATCAGTATATTTTTTTCCATCTAAATTTTATTAAAATACCTAGCCCAAAAGACGAGGCCCAACAACTTACAGAAGGTTACAGCCTAAAGCCCAACTAAAGAGCAAAGACAAGCACACCAACACAAGGACATCAAAGCCCACTCACCTTAAACCGGAACCGAAACCAAACCAAACCACTGACCAAGATCGTCGGGTTTTGACACTAAACAAGGACATGTGTACATACCTCAGCCAAACGAGGGAATACGCGTCCCACCAAACTTCCACCATCCTCACCCGGTGTGAGCGCCAGAGAAACCGTCGGAAACACTGCCGAGAAACGGATCACAATCACTGAGAAACCACCAACTTCGAGGCAAACACTTTCATCTTCTTCGCTTCAAGCATCGGAGAGCATCGATCGACTATTCGAGATCTCATCCCATACCTTAAACCACGAATACAGAGAGATAAGAAGCTTCACCTGCGCCATCACCACCATCCATCGGAGAGCTTCAATCGTCCATCGACGAGATCTCATCTGATTCAACAACACCGATTCCAAACCAAGCCAAGTTCCAAAGAGTCACCCACCATCGCCTTCAAAGATAAGCCGACAGCGCTTCTGTCTAAAGCCGGCGGTACGGAGCTTAAGGAGCCTCCACCCCCGGAGTCAAAGCCGGCGACGAGAGAGCTGTGATAGCCTCAATCTCCCGGAGTCAGAGTTCGGTTCTTATGAAAAAGAAAAGACATGCAGCGAAGAAAAGAAAAGAACAAACACAAACCGGACCGACGGTGGTTGTAGAAGCCCACTCCGTCGGCCGGAAAACACTATTCACCGTGGAGGATCTCTAGAGAGAAGACAGAGCGTTTTTATCTAGAGAAGGATTTAATCCACTAATTCAAACTATATGCTGACATCAGTTATATCAGTGTATATGTTTCACTATTTATTTTTATTTACAGAAAATACAAGTAAGATTTTCCTTTAATTATGTAAGAAAATATCCTGTATTTTACACCCAGTATTTTGAAAACCAGATCGGACCGGCCGGTCGAACCGTTCCGACCGTGACTCGCTGAAGAAGCCGAATCCGGTTCGGTTTAAAACCCGGATTTATAAAAAACCGATAAAAGCTGCTAAAATCGGTGATCCGGGTCAATTTAAAAACCCGGTTCTTAAAAATTAACATATAATTAAGTATTTTCAATTATTACTAGCTAAAATTTAATATTTTATAATTAGTGTTCAACTATCACTATTTAATTGATTTTTTATTTTATTAAGAAACAATGTAAAAAATATATTTTTGACTTTCATATACTATCTTTATTTCACCATATTTATAAAATTTGAAATGTTAGTTGTAAAAATAAATAAATATGATAATCTTAATTGTAAATCATATGATTTTATCAATTTCAGTTTACATAGTATTCACTATTCAATTTATTTTACTATATATATAGTTAGATTTATGTTTATTATTTATTTAGTTAATTATAGAAAATAACAGATAATGTATTATATGTAGAAGTAAAGTTTATATAATATAAATATACAATATATATATATATATATAATTTTTATAAATAGAAAACCCGGTTCGATCGGTTCAACCAGTCAACCAGTAGTTCGGTATCCGGTCTGGTTTCAAAACATTGTTTACACCCAAAAATATCAAAAACGTGTGATCGCCCACCGTGGGTTCGAACTCCCAACAACAAAGGTTTATTAGACTAGGGTCGAAACAGAAGAAAATAAGATGTATCAGATGATAATGAGTATTTATCATAAACTCGAGGGCTCTTTATGAAAATTATTAACTAATGGCAAGGCAACCCTAATTCGAGTTCCATTTCCGTGATCTTGACCTCTCTTCGTCCCCACTCAATATCTTTAGCTAGGGTCTAGGGTTTTACCCAGATTTTCCGATCGACCTTCATCTCTGTCAAAAACCCATCGGAGAAGATGAAATCTCTCCTCCTCTCTCGACAAGCGATCCGTCGTCTTTCACTCTCATCTCCAAAAACCCCACCTTTCTGCAGAAACTTCTCCGCCGTCGTCACATCGTCCATTTCCCACTCCGATCGTCATCCGATCAGCTACGAGGAACCAATCCGTAGACCCATTTCATCATCTCTAACTCGCCATTTCCACTCTACACGCGAGTCCCGCCTCAGCGACTCCTCGAGCGCCGCCTCCCAGATTCACGAGGAAGAGGAAGACGACGACGAAGAAGAAGACGGAACCACGAACGAGTTCCTCTCCCGATTCGTCTGGATAATGCGCGGGAAAGTCTCGGAAGCCTTCCCGGACTCCGACAAGAAGATGGTCGACGGCATGCTCCTCCTCATCGTCGAGAAAGTCGTGGAGGAGATCGAGCGAGGCGGGTTCAGCAAGGTCGGAGGAGGATCATCCTCTCCGCCTTCTTCGCCGTCGGAGGAGTTCAGCGACGATCTCTGGGCTACCATCTGGGAAGTCAGCAACACGGTGTTGAAAGACATGGAGAAAGAGAGGAAGAAGGAGAAGATGAAGCAGTACGTCCAGTCTCCCGAAGTGATGGAGATGTGTCGGTTCGCTGGAGAGATCGGGATCCGTGGGGATTTGCTTAGGGAGCTTAGGTTCAAATGGGCGAGGGAGAAGATGGAAGAAGCTGAGTTTTACGAGGGCCTAGAACAGATGCGTGATCTGGACAGTTCAATTCGAGAATCAGAAACAGTGGATGCTGATGAGGAAGAAGGAGAAGGAGAAGAGTCTGAAACAGTTACTCATCCTCGGAGTATCTCTCTTCCTAAACGTAAGGGGAAGTTCAAGTACAAGATCTACGGGCTTGAGTTGTCGGATCCTAAATGGGGTGAAGTGGCTGATAAGATCCACGAAGCTGAGGAGGAAGCTGATTGGAGAGAGGCGAAACCTGTTACCGGAAAATGCAAATTGGTTATGGAGAAGCTCGAGTCTCTCGAGGAAAAGGATGATCCTTCGGGATTGCTTGCTGAATGGGTTGAGTTGTTGGAGCCTCAACGTGTTGACTGGATTGCTTTACTTGATCAGTTGCGTGATGCAAACACCAATGCATACTTAAAGGTTAGACCTTTGGCCTACTCTTATAGTGTTGGTTCTTGACTGATATCAAAGTAGATTGTTTGGCTTAAAGCTTTCAAATTTGCTAATTGGTGACTCGTATCTGTCAATATAGTCATGATTAGTATCTGGCTAGTAAGTCCTGTGATTTGATTTATTTACTTCTTTTAATAGGATCATGTTTGTTGGTTATATCTATAGTGTAGGTTGTTTGTTATATCCAGATGGGTGGTGCTTGATCATGTTGTGTTTTAAATCAGTTTGGTGCTGGGCTTTGATGTTTAAACAGGTGGCAGAACTTGTCCTGGATGATAAATCGTTCAGGGCAAGCATCTCGGACTACTCAAAGCTCATACACTTCCATGCCAAAGAGAACCACACGGAAGATGTCGAGAGGATCCTAAAGAAAATGTCTCAAAACGGGATCTTTCCAGACATCTCAATCGCGACCGCATTGATTCATATGTACAGCAAGTCAGGCAACCTCGAGCGAGCAACCGAGGCATTTGAAAGCCTAAAGAGCTATGGTTTACGTCCAGACACGAAGATATACACGTCCATGATCATGGGCTATGTGAACGCCGGCAAGCCTAAACTAGGAGAGAGGTTGATGAGAGATATGGAAGCAAGAGAGATCAAGTGCTCAGACGAAGTTTACATTGCTATGCTTCGATCTTTTGCACAAACGGGAGACGCTGATGGAGCTGCTGGGATATTCAACGCCATGCAGCTTGATTTCAAGGATACGAACTGTTTCGAAGCTTATGGCTTGCTCGTGGAAGCATACGGGAGAGCAGGGAAAGCGGATAAAGCCAAACTCAACTTCGATCAGATGAGAACGCGCGGGTTCAAACCTGATGATAAGTGCATTGCGAATATGATCCGAGCGTACAAGAGAGAGAACTCGTTGGATAAAGCGCTGAGACTTTTGTTGCAGCTCGAGAAAGACGGGGTTGAGATCGGTGTGATCACTTACACGGTTCTCGTTGACTGGATGGCTAATCTCGGGCTTATAGAGGAAGCAGAGCAGCTTCTGGTTAAGATCTCTCAGCTAGGGGAAGCCCCACCGTTCGAGCTCCAGGTGAGCTTGTGCTATATGTACTCTACTGCGAGGAACGAGAAGAAGACTCTGCAAGCACTTGGGGTTTTGGAAGCTAAGAAAGATCAGATGGGACCTAACGAGTTTGAGAGAGTGATAACTGGGTTGAAAACGGGTGGGTTCGAGAAAGATGCGAGGAGGATGTTTAAGCATATGGAAGCTCGGAAGTTCTTGCCTTCGGATAGACTGAAGATCGATATGGGCGCATCACCATCGTTTGGGACCGGATTTAGTAACAAACTGAGACGATAGATGTCTCTAAGCGAAAGGAACTTTTGAACCTTTTATCATTCCAGAGTGAACGCTCACATTTCAGAGTTTATGTTTCCTACATTGATTTAAAAACTGTAGTGGTTGTGTTCTGTAACAATAATCTTGTTCCTTTGGAATTTTGGAAATCTACTACACCTGCTTCATTTTGTGTCGTGATGTTTCTCTTGGTGGATCTTCCTGGTCCAACAAGTGCTTCAACGAGAGTTCTTGTTTATGAATATCAACTTTCTTTTTTGTTTCCTTCGTTTCTTGCTTCTGATTCTTCTTCCATAATATACATGTACTTGGTTCGAGCTTCCGAGAATGTAATCAGTTTCATTTCATGCCGCTATAACCGGCCACAATGCGAAACCGGTGTTTGTTTTTAAACCGGAATCTGGAATTAATAGCAGTTTTATTTCATGCCGCTATAACCGGCTACAATGCGAAACCGGTGTTTGTTTTAAACCGGAATCTGGAATTTTTTTTTTTGACGTCTTCATCAACTTTGTAGAAAGCGAATGTATAATTTCTTCCACCAAGTGGTAGTAGATAATTTTGAAAAATTCAAGGAGATGATAATGTCCATGTATGATGTGTCTGCCACGCATCATACACGTGTCAGCTAAGTCAGAAAACCATTATTTAAAGTTTTTTTTTTTAAAAAAAAAGAAAGAGATCAAATAATCTTTTTTTGACAACTGAGATCAAATAATCATCTGTTACGGATTGAATTTCCGCTTTAAATAATTTCCGAGGTTATCACCTCGTTACGTTTGACATGGATGGATTGTTCTACCCCAAAAGACAAAACTTACGACATCATATTTAGTCATGTTTTTGTTTTGTAACTTTGTTATAACCGTTTCTGTTCTAAACGAAAGAAAACTGGGATATATATCTACAGATTTATTAAACTGAGATAGACAAGATAAGCTGGTTGGAAACTCAATCAATAAAAAACGACATAGACAAGATAAGCTGGTTAACGTCGGTGGGAAGCATGCTTAAATCTCTCTCTTCAAATTTCATTAGTTTAATCAAATCTATTAACTAAAACAATGGGCGCTCTACTGTAGTTTCCAATAGCCGAGCAAAAAAAACAGTTAGATGGGATTGATTTTCTTCTTAAATTATATGAACTTGGACCGAAGTAAAATAATAATAATAAAAAAAAAACTTAATATCCTTAGGGATAAGAATTATCTAGATGACTTGCACACTTGCATGGAGCACTATATATAGAAAAATGTTCAACACATAACTCAAATATCTACTGATCAAAGAATTTAAAAAGGCTATAGGAAAAAAAGACCAAGAGCAAATGGGTTCTTTAATGTCCGGATGGGACTCTTCAACAAAGGATCCCAACTCAGGTAATCAATATAATCATGTATCATGTATACACGTAGGACTAATTAATGGTCATGCGTTGATACATGGATTATATCATATATTCCATCATCTATGATTCTTTGCACACAAATTTTAAACATGGTCATCTTCTTACGAAATAATGATGAAACTGGAAATTTACAGTGAGAAGGTGCAAGTCACTAACAAGAGAAGAAATCGACGCTTTCTGGAAGACAAAGAAGAAGACTGAAGAGGAACATGTTCAAGCCGTTTCCAACTTGGTTGCTCAGGTCGAGACCAATATATTAATTTATTCAAAGCTTTAATTCACCCCACCCCCACCCAAAGAAGAATTTTCGTCAGTGGTCTTTAGTAATTGACTTGATAAATTACCAAAATAAAATAATATAAAGATCTGAAAAGAAGCCTTTAAATTGTTAACAGGAAGTTGCGGAAAGTCAAGGGATAGAGGATCCTTATGAAAACCAAAGCAAGAAGAGTGGATGGTAATATGCAACTTGATACTATCTAGGTTCAAGTCATGAATCTTACTTCTTCCGTTCCAAAAAAATCCATGTTCCAAAAAAAACTTTTTTTTCAAAAAAATTATATTTTATATTTTCAATACGTTTATTAATTTTATATTTTCAATACATTTATTAATAAAAATATTATACATTTCAAAAAATATAATTGTATTTATTAAAATCTTATTGAGTAAAAAAATTCATGTTCTGGAACAAACTTTTCTTAAAAAAAATTCATATTTTACATTTTCAATATATTTATTAATGAAAAATTGTATTTTTCAAAAAATATATAATTGTATCTATTAAAATCTTATTGATTAAAATTTATGGGAATAGTTAATTAAGAAAAATAATGCATTGATAATTAAAATTTTATGTTTTTCTTAATAAGTGCGAAAAATCTCAAATATACTTTTTTGAAACGGAGGGATTATAACTTTGGATATTACATCCTCCGTTTCAAAAAAATGTGTTTCAAATTTTTCACACTTATTAAGAAAACATAAAATTTTGATTACCAATGTATTGTTTTTTTTAATTAAATATTTTCTATAAATTTTAACCAATAAGATTTTAATAAATACAATTATATGTTCTGAAATATATAATTTTTCATTAATACATGTATTGAAAATATAAAATATGAATCTTTTTGAAACAAATTTTTTTCAGAACATGGATTTTTTGGAATGGAAGAAGTATAAAATAAAAAATGAATCAATGTGATGTTGTTAGGTGGAGAAGAAGCAATTGGGCGTTCTTGAATGAGCCGAGGGAGGAAGAGGGTCGACCCAACAATTACGTTCCGCAGTTCCAAGTGGCTCACATCGCCAAAATCGCGGGCTAGTAATAGCGCTACAATCACCGGCTAATATCACAAGTCATCTGGGTGAATTGTGATTTTAGTTTTCTTTTGTGGTTGTACTAGTTACCGAGTGGTCGCTTGTTATATATATAATATGGTGGTTACTTTAACGTGTTGGACGTATTATCCGAATGTGAGTATAAAACATGTAACAGAGGTGTGTTGGGGGGTGGGGTGGTTTCCTGCCATGTATATTACTTGGGTTGTGTGGGTAAGGAGTGTAATCTGAAATGTGGATTTGTACATTTACTGATAAGTATCATCGTATGAGCAGGCTGCATGGGTGCGTGGCCATCTTTAGGTAGCAATGAAATGTAGGGGTAGACATTTTATCCGTTAAATTGGATTGGATTCGTTATTCGTTTCGATTTGATCCGAAAAATCCGAATATCCGTAAGTCTTCGAAGCAAAGCAAATATTACAATTCAATATCCGTTAAAAACGAAGCAAATCACAAATACTAAAAATTTTAAAGGCGAATATCCGATCCGCTCCGGTATTTATATAAATAAATGAATATCTAGAATTAAATATGTATAAATTTTTACTTTAACATATATTTGTGTTATTTATAAAAATATATAATGTATTAAATTAAGGAAAGAATATAAAATCTTTCTAAAAACTATAATTTTCTAAAACTATGTGTTTTATTAAAAAATTATTTTATTATAAAAAGTATGGAACATATAATTCCACTAATTTTCACTTTTGGCTTAATATTATGTAAGAATATTAAAAAAAAACAAAAACATGTATAATTTTGTTAGATTTACGTGTATAAAATATGATGTATGCTATATCCGTAAATACTCGTAAATATTCGCAAATATTTAAAAAAATCCAAATATCTGGAAAACCGAATATCCGTAAGTCTTCAAGCAAAGCAAATATTACAATTCAATATCCGTTAAAAACGAAGCAAATCACAAATACTAAAAATTTTAAAGGCGAATATCCGATCCGTGCCCACCCCTAATGAAATGTACTCTTTTTAGCATTTTATTTAATTTTTTAATTAATGAAGGTTACTGTGTTGCCCAAAAAAAGAATGTTACTATGTAAAAAAAAAAAATATTCGTTTTAAAAAAATGACATGTCCCAAATAGTGAGGATCTTAATTTTTGAAAACCACTTTGTTTTGAAAAACACGTGATTCATAAGGAAAATTAAAAGCCAACTACCACTTTAAGGCACTTTGTTTGTGGCGAAAATAAGGCAGCTCAGACAAGAACAGGGTACATCGGTAACTTCATGTTAAATCCTCGTGATCAGAACGACTACAATAAATCTGCGTCGTCGGTTCGCTCTTTTAATTTACTCAAGTCTTCGAAACTCAAAATTCAACGGAAAAGAAGTTGGAAGAGAGAAGAGATGACGAGCAAGGTTCTGGTGATCGGGGCGACGGGTTACATCGGAAAAGTCTTCGTGGAGGGAAGCGTCAAGTCTGGCCACGCCACTTTCGCTATGGTCAGAGAATCCTCTCTCTCCGATCCCGTTAAGGCCAAACTCGTCGAGAGTTTCAAAGATCTCGGCGTCACCATACTCTACGTAAGTTGACTATTAAACCCTTTCTCCTGCGACTCTTACGTATATGTGTTTCCAGCCATGATTCAATTTTAATTCGAATTGTATAGAGCTGCCTTTTTCGTGTGAACACTCGAGAATTGTAACGAACACTCGAGAATTGTAACGATTAGATTTTGAGCATAATAGTTCCAAACGTCTCTAGACGTTTTTTTTTTAAAAAATGAATAGATTAGTTGATCTTAACGCATTCATAGTTGTGCCCTCCCAAAACTGTCTAGAATAAAATGTTTGGAAAACGCCTAGAATCACGTCTGTATAAAACCACGTTGACCTGCTTTCTTTTTTACAATGCTCTTCTAAGCTTGCATATATATGGTGTTTTTTTGAATCTTTGAGTCGGATGATTCTTGTTGTGATAACAACAGGGAAGCTTAAATGAGAAAGAGAGCTTGGTCAAAGCAATCAAACAAGTAGATGTCGTGATTTCTGCTGTTGGTCGGACTCAGATTCTAGATCAGGTCAATATCATGGAGGCCATCAAAGAAGCTGGAAATGTCAAGGTCCGTTTTTCAACCTCTTTCTTTTCTTTTGTATAAGATGCATACATTTTAGAATCAACAGGAGGTTATGGCTTGAAGATCTATAGTCTCTACACCCGAACCATAATATATAATATTAGTTTTGTCCGAATGTCACTCAATCTTGCGACTTTCAGACTTTTGTTTATATTGTGGATGTACATTACATCTATAGTTTCTGACAGGATCAAGAAGATGCTCAATATATATTTTTTACAACGAACTTTTCTTTTAATGCAGAGATTCTTACCTTCGGAATTTGGCAACGACGTAGACCGTACGTTGGCCATCGAGCCAACGCTATCGGAGTTCATCATGAAAGCTCAGATACGTCGTGCCATAGAAGCCGCGGAGATACCTTATACGTATATTGTCACAGGTTGTTTTGCTGGTTTTTTCGTACCTAGTTTGGGTCAATGCCACTTGCGAGTCACAACTCCTCCTACAGACAGAGTTTCCATCTACGACAGTGGCGATGCCAAAGGTACTCTATACACCCCTTTAATGGAGCGCAGCACGCCCAGTTCAGTTAACTTGTCATCATTGTATGTGTGAAATTTTGATTCTTTTGTCTTTTCTCCTCTGTTTTTAGCTATTATCAACACCGAAGAAGACATTGTTGCATATACAATGAAAGCTGTTGACGACCCGAGAACACTTAACAAGATTCTCTACGTCCATCCACCCAAGAACATTGTCTCGCAGAACGATATGGTCAGTTTGTGGGAGAGAAAGATCGTTAAAACTCTGGAGAAGACTTATGTTTCAGAGGAAGAGCTTCTCAAAAGCATCCAAGGTAATCGATCACTTTTACCATGCAAACATTTTTCTTTTAGCAATCAGGCAAAATGGAGTATTACTAAAAAATTTTCTTCACTTGTGCAGAGGCACAACCTCCAATGGACTTTGTGATGGGTTTGATCCATACGGTACTTGTGCAAGGTGATCTTACCTCCTTCACTATAGACCCTTCTGTTGGAGTGGAGGCTTCCGAGCTTTACCCTGATGTCAAGTACACCAGTGTCGATGAGTTTCTCAACCAGTTTGTTTGAGAACAAACTACATCCTTTTATGTTGCATGTACTGTTTCAATAATCTGAGATCGATTGATTTAAAATTTTAGACGGTAATCTGATCTCAAAAGAGGTTTTATTTGATTGATACAATAGCAAAACATTACAGGTCCAAGAACATTATTATAGTGATAGAGAGAACATAGAGACCTTGAACCACATCATCACACCAGCTAATCTCATAGTGGTGCGGAAACAACACAACAGATGGAACTAGTAGTTTTTTAGGGGTTGACCTTGTGTTCCCATCCTGCGATCACATACTTCTCCTCGGTCTTTGTTTTCTCAAAGGAGTCAAGAGAGAACAGAGCTTTCATGTAGCCATGAACATGCGGCAAGCTCTCTGGGACAGACCAGCTTTTGTAGTGGCCAAGAGCGACCTTGAGATGGTAAAGCTTCGGTGCTAAGCTTAGATCCACCGCGCTGACTTTACCACCCGCTATGAAAGGACCATCGTGAGTCTTGAGATGATTCTCGAGAGCTTCCAGCTCATCAAGCAAGGCCTTTTCGGATCCGTCGCTGGAGTCTTTGCTCTTCAAGAAAGTCACGAAAGTGCCGAAGATTTTGGATCCGACGGAAGCAAACTCGGGAGGGGTTTTGAGAGATGGCTCGGGGTACTTCTCCTCGAGAATGCCGGTGATGACGTCGGAATCAGAGACCCACTTGTCGTCGTTCTTAAACACTGGTACTTTCCCTTCAGGACTGATGGCTAAGAACCTGCACCATATATAACCAAAGCCAGCTTCTGGTTAAAACAATGCTCAACAGTTATAAATCTAGCGACAGAGAACCCATTTTTGTGGAGAAACAAAGTCAAATCAAATGAAACAAGATAGAGAGATCTAAGGTTTTTCGGGTGAGAGATTCTGACCATTGAGGTTTGTCGGAGATGTTAATCAGATGCATTTTGTAGGGTAGATTCTTCTCCTCGAGGGTGAGAAGAACCCGTTGGCTGAAAGGGCCTGAAACGACAAAACACTTGTCTCATAAATTTTACATTCGTAGATCATCAACGATTAAAATAAAAACTAAGAATTTGCAAAATCAAAGCTTTAAGAAAAAATGTTAAAAGAGAGGGAGAAGAAGTTACAGTCGCCGAGAACATCAGGGGCACCGACGGCGGCTTTCACGCAGACTTCGAGAGCCATCTTCTAACTATTCTTTTTATTTTAATATTTGGAGCGATGGAATAATCATCGAGTTAAGCAGTGCTTTTAAATAGAGTCCTCACACACCCTCTTCTGTGGTTCTACCAAACCAGTGGTCCATAATTGCCGACCCTTTGAGAAGGACGATGTTATCTTTTCCACGTGTTGTGCGTGGCAAGAGAGATCATTTGAAGGTTTGTACTCTGTCGGTAAGGTTCTCTCACGGTTTTAGCACAATGTTAACTTACCGGCAACACTAATGCAAAACAAAAACTACCAATTTGTGATTCAGATCTGTACTAATTGATTAATTAATTTAGGGATCATCACTGGGGTCAGACGGAATATTATAAAATTCGGTTTAGCGTAACTATTAGGCCTTGATCACTTTCTTAAGACCATATCCGGTTAAATTCAGAAAGTTATCCATGGTTAAATTTTTCGTAATAATTTATTTGGTTCAGTTAGCGGTTTGCTTGAACCAGAATAAACCAATCTAATTGTCATGGACTCTAGGGGATTCGCCGTTCCAGAGTGTTCCCTTCACTTTCAACTTCGTCACCGAGTCCTTGCCTGTTAACTCTACGGTCTTGGAAGGTGTAGACGACACAATGGAAACTCCAGGCAGAGCATTTTACTTCATCGGATTTTGGATTCATTTCGCGGTCCTACAGATAAACTCTTATAGGATGTCTCTCAATGTAGTATCCAGGCATCGGACACTGATGCATTCTATTTGATAAGGCTCCTATTGTGGATAAGGAAACATTTTGTTGCACCAATTGGGAACGTTCAGATTGGAAGAGGATCATCTATTTGGTATGGATGCGTCCTCCGAGGTGGGCAAGCTACTAAGCTTAACTGTTTGTATGTTTGACTGATTTGATTTCTTTTACAGTGACCAAAGTTTTGTTTGAGATTATATCATCTACGTCTGTTTCCTTAGTTAGGTCAACTGAGTAGAGAATAAATGTATGTTCTTTTGTCTTCTTATATGGTTTAGTGATGAATAAGAAGAGTACAAGACTGCTCAATGTTATACTTTAATCTTCTTTTGATGAAACGTATGAGTATTTGATATCCACTTGTATCGAATTTGAGTTTAGTCATCAATGTAAGTATGTGTTATTTCTTTCTTTCTTTTCTGTGATGTCTTTATTTAGGTTATATGGTTTTGGAATTAGATTTGTCCTTTTGCACAGAATGCTGTTATGTCACTCAGCATTGGTACTGTATGGTTAAGCCTATTACTTCTTACCAGAAAACAGTGGACTAACTTTATCGTCTAAACTTGCTCTTTTTTTTTTTTTTCTGCGCAGGGGATGTGAACACCGTTAGTTTTGGATTAGGAACTAATATTCAGGACAACTCACTTGTGCATGTGGCAAAATCAAACTTAAGTGGGAAGGTGCCTCTAACCATTAGCGGAGACAATGTAACCATCAGTTAGTGGGAATCTCTTGCTGTTTGTTTTGCAGTTGTCTGATATTCATGCATCTCTGCGAATCATCTGGGATATTGTTTTAAACTAGATATATAACAAATCATTTACATGGATGTACTGTTGAGGATGAGGCCTTTTGTCGGGATGGGTACGACACTTCTTGACGGTGTGGTCGTTGAAAAGCATGGCTTGGTTGCTGCTGGTGTGCTTCTGACACAAAACACTAGAATTCCTTCTGGAGAGGTATAGATTTGCCTACAACAGTTTCATTATCTGAAGACCCATAAGCTCATTTGTGCTGAAATACTTCTATTGCTCACTTAGACAGCATAGGCTATATCATTGAAAATGCCGTTTCTTCTTATGACAATTGTCTCTAATTTTGAGTTTATCTAAGATTAGATGCGAAGTTGAAATGAAGACTATGCAGTTTTAGTCTATAAGCTCTTCACTTCTGTCTGGATAAATCATAATTTATCCACCTTTCAGATGCAGTAATAAAAGGACAACTTTCATTCCAAGACTAAAAATTATGGTCCATAAGGTGAAAGTGCATTTTAAATAGTCAGGAATGTTCTTCTATTTACGGTTTACCAGGATGTGTATACAAAACGGTGTCTGTATCTCATCGTGACCGAGTTAACTTCTTCAACGGCCATAGTTACTGACAGATTTAACATTTTTTTAACATATCGGTCTATAATGACTAATGGGGAAGCTCCGTAATGAGGAGATTGATTTTTTTTTTCCCGAAGTCTCTGATAACTACTCAAACCTGGCGAAGGCTCACGCTGCAGAGAATGCAAAGCCACTAAATGCGATCGAGTTCGAGAAGGGTCTGCGCAAGAGGTATGCTCAAAAAGACGAGGAGTATGACTCAATGCTTGGTATTGTGAGAGAAACTCCACGGAACTTAAACTGATAAAGAAGCCATGCGTCCTTCAAATGTGAACTGGTTTTTTTTCTGGGGTATGCTTTCCGACCGAAACCTTAATAGTATGAGATGTCTCAATAAGATTATGTTTCGGTCTCTGGTTTGAATAATGACAGGTAGAGTACATTAGAGTAGACTTTTCTTCATCGTTTCTTAGGGAAGGAGGAAAAACGTTGGATGCTATTACTTTGGTTTGAAATTAAGAATCAATGTTATGAAAAATGAGGGGGTGAGTAATAATAGAGTGATGCATGTGCAGATTCATGTGCGCCTATGTTGCTTTGAAGAATAAAGATCCATCTCTTGGATACATTTTATATAATTTCTACAAAATTATTAGTGGGGTTGATGGTATTGGTACCGTGAATTACGCTTGCTTGGTCGTCTTTAAAAAAAAAAAAGGAAAATTTATGTGTGAATAAAATCAAATCTTGTATCGTGTATCTTTTATTATGATTCGTCTCTTTCTTTTGTCAAACGGCGTTTCTTTTGTTGAAATTTATATGTTGTTAATATTCGTCTTTGCTTTCCATCTTTCCGTTGCAGTTTCTGCAGGAATCATAATAAAATGTTTGGCCACTAGATTGTAATTATGTGTGTAAACTTGGTTGAACTTTTCATGATTGTTTGCGTACGTTCAAAGTGTTAGACTGATGAGTCTAGTATATGTATATAATCCATAGCCAATAATTTATTAAGCAAAAGAAAACCATAGAAAATGTGGCAAATTGCAATCTTTATCTTCTTTTTTTTTTTAAACCACAATAATCTGTTCTTGTTATATGCGGCGCCAAATGCGATGCACACTCAACGACACGAGTGAATAAATCATTCAGGGAAACAAATCAGGAAAAAAGCGTTATCTATCACTGTATAATTGTAGGGATAATTTCGTAAATTAACATATCTTCTTCCTCGCCTAGTCTCGTCTCCACCACCGAGTATATAAACTGATACGTAGCCAAAGCAAAATATCGGGCAAGGCTGCAGAGGGGTGCGCATACACAGATACACAAAACAAATAGAGAGAAACAGATCTCAGAGAATGGTAGCTGAAGCCTTGCCCAATAGCCACGAAGCAGCTCCAGTGGTGGTACTTGGACTCCAACCAGCAGCTCTTATCGACAACGTCGCTCCCGTCGATTGGTCCTTACTCGATCAAATTTCCGGTGATCGCGGTGGCTCCATTCCCGTAAGAGAATCCTCTCTTTGCCCTCAATTCTGTTCCCCCCCATTGGTTTAGGACTAAGAGTTTTGATTCGAATTGAAAAATCATCATCTTCTAGGTGCAAAAGGATGAGTTAGAGCACATACTAAAAGAGCTTAACACGCATATCACCGCGGCTCCGTTAAAGAAGATGGCTGGAGGAAGTGTGGCTAATACTGTTAGAGGATTGAGTGTTGGGTTCGGTGTTGCCACGGGGATCATCGGGGCTTACGGAGACGATGAACAGGGGCAGTTGTTTGTGAGCAATATGGGTTTCAGTGGTGTCAGTATCTCGAGGTTGAGGAGGAAGAAAGGTTCCACTGGGCAGGTTTGTTTTCTGCTCTCAATTGTTGAATTGTGCGTTTCTTTATTTGGAAAAGAGTTGGTTTTGATCTTTCTTTTAAAATGGTTTAGTGCGTTTGCTTGGTTGATGACTCTGGTAATCGAACAATGCGACCATGTCTCTCCAGTGCTGTCAAGATTCAGGTTTGTTTTTTCTCCTTTTTTGAGTTATTTATAGTTACTTATAGTGAATGAGATAGGATGGTAAAAGCTAATTCTCTTTTTCCAGGCTGATGAATTAAGCAAAGAAGATTTCACTGGCTCTAAGGTTAATAGCTAGCTCCCTCTCTATTCTTTCTTTGTCAATAGCAAGCATTGTACAACAACGACGTTGATGGTCTTGCTCTCTGTTACAGTGGTTGGTCCTAAGATATGCAGTTATTAACTTAGAAGTAATCAAAGCAGCTATTGGATTTGCCAAGCAAGAAGGCCTTTCTGTTTCTTTGGATTTAGCTAGTTTTGAGGTAAGCAACCCATAATTACCTATCTGAGATATGATCTGTGACTTTACTAATGATTAAGCATTTGAGCTTGTTTCGTTTGAATTAAAAAAGATATAAACGTTCTTGTGATTAGATGGTCCGGAATTATAGATCAGAGCTGAGACAGCTTCTGGAGTCTGGTAACATAGATCTTTGCTTTGCTAACGAGGATGAAGCAGCTGAGCTGCTAAGGTAATTGATGTTTATATATCCCATGCAAAGATCTACTTTGTTTTTTTTTTTTCCCACATTTGCTTAAGTCCACAACAATATACTCTTACACTCTAGGTTGTGAGTTTCAGGGGTGAGCAAGAAGCGGGCCCGGAGGCTGCTCTTGAGTTCCTAAGCAGACATTGCAGTTGGGCTGTGGTAACTTTAGGGTCTAAAGGGTGCATTGCAAAACATGATAAGGAGGTTTGTCTTTTCTTTTTTTTGAACACAAATTACTTTCATTCATACTCAAACTTCTTCAATACAATAGAAAGAGGGAATTAGCCATCCTCTTTGACAATAAGCATAAACTACAACATATAAATAAGCTAAACAAGATAAGTCTTCAACAGAAGATGACAGCGGACACAAGACGAAGTCTTCAACAGAGTCGGATAGCTGGAGAATAGTCACATAATGTGACGTTGAGGTCCAGCCTTCATCTACGAGAACTACCGAAGTAATCTCGATGGCATCTTCAGGTCCCGTAGAGACCGCTACACAAGACGACAAACTGATGAAGAAACTGAAACAAACACTCGACCATGAATCCGAGGACACATCTCTTGCCATAGGAAGAGCGAGGTGATCTGTTTTATCCTCAAGAGAGGAGAGAGATCGAAATAGAACCAGTCCCGATGAAACCAGGTAAAAGCATCCCAAAGGAGAAGTGTGACATTAAACAACGAAAAGAGATTCCGTGAACCCACCGAATTCTCATATAAAATACCCCAATCACCAAGAATCTTTACGATCGACTTGGGTTTCTTTCTAACAGCATGGGTCTTGGCAATAAAGTGATTGGGCTGACGAAATAGTTTCACCAATGGGCCAGGCCCAAGCAAATGAGAGCAGTAACCCATTTACCTCTGGCGGTGTGGGACGGGAACATCAGATGTGAGACGCCCGACAGTGCCGAAGAGAGGTCGCCGGAGAACTCCGCCGGAGAGGAGAGCTACCGCCAAAGAGAATCCCCATTGGGGCAAGAGCATGACTTTGAGAGATGGAGCGATTGAAAAGCTACCGAAATAACTCGGTTTTAATCTCGATGCTCTTTGAGATCTGGCGCCAGTAAGATGAGGAGGAGCAAAACCTGGTGTTTTTGGCTCAAACCTCACCGGAGATGGAGAGGTTGAGCTCATCGGTTGAGAACGAAGCTCAATGGCGTTTGACGGGCATAGACAGAGTCAATCGCGTGACTTGTCCGACGGCAGCCAGAGAGTGGATCGACGGGAGTTGAAACCGAAGACCATAGTAAAGCGGCGGTGAGAGCTCTCGACTCGTCGCTGGGGGTGAGGCCATCTGAAGAGCAAAGACCGTCGGGAAAAGTGCAATGAAGAGTCGACACTCTCGTCTCCGTAGCAACGTTCGTCGGGATCTTTCTCCTTTAATAGGCCACGAGAAACAAACCGGTAACCAACAAACCAAACAGCAAAACAGAAACAAGCAAGTAAAGGAGAGAAGCATCGTCATCAAAGAGGCCCAGCGCCGGCGAGAAACACCGTCACCGGCGCCGGAGGTCATAGATCTGGATTCGCCTCGAGCCCTGTGCTTGGGAGAGTCCGCCCTTATCCTGATTCGAGGTTTGTCTTTTCTAAAAATAAAAACTCAGTAACTTGTAAAGTAGCTTTACGTTTTAACTTAGAGATAATTCTTCTCACTTGCTTGTGAGAACTTTTTTGCCATACAAAGCCGTAGTTCAAATTATGATATAAAACCTAGAACCTTTGGTGTTTAATCTCATCCCATAACTTGAACAGGTGGTACAAGTACCGGCCATAGGTGAGACAATAGCTACTGATGCCACGGGAGCAGGTGACCTATTCGCCAGCGGGTTTCTGTATGGATTGATAAAGGGATTGCCTTTGGAAGAGTGTTGCAAAATGGGATCATGCAGTGGGGGATCAGTCATCCGTGCTCTTGGAGGAGAAGTAACCCCAGAGAACTGGCAGTGGATGCACAAACAGTTGCAGTTGAAGAACTTACCTGTTCCTGACATTCGCAACTGATGATCGATCAACAGCAGATTCTGGCATGTCATCTGGCTTTCATTTGAACTCCTCTTATGCTTTATGTTCTTCACAGAGAACCTGTCTTTCATCATGCATTGTATCTGTACTGAAGTCTCACTTTAATTCAGTACACAATTGGTTGTTTCCAAATTTATATGGAAAAGAGTAAAAGGGATTATAAGGTTTAGGGTTTAAGATTTCCTGTGGCTCAAGGATCAATTATGTGCTACCGGTCGAAAGGAATCATGGAAACAGAGAAATGTTATTAGTCCAATTAGCTGAGAAATAGATTTCACAAAGTGAATTTTGAGTTTGATATGATTGAGACACTAGTAAGTGTTCAGGGAATAGGCGAATCATCCTAGCTTAGAGCGAAACATGGCGGCATAAACCGTAACTTTAAGGATAGAGCTTGTGCTCACAAATCACAATCTGATTTCATTTGTGAAGTTGTAGCCAATCACTAGTGCAAGTTAGTTGTAGTTGTATCAAACAATTTTATTGACCTGCTGAAGTAGATAAACAGAAGTGCGGAAGTCCATCTCTGGTTGTAAGAACATGTTTGATATCTTTTCATTTACAACCTAGATACCTCTAGTCTGGTGCCGGAGCTGGACAACCTATATAACTTTTTTGATCAATGGACCACCCGTATTTTATAATGAAAATTTGCCAAAAAAAAATCTATAGTATTTAAGTCAAAGCTGTTCGAACGAAATTGTACGGTGGTCAAATCAGAATTGGAATCTGGCTAAGGTCTACAAACTGTATCGAACAGGCATGTAACCGTACTAATTAATTACTTTGATTTTCTTTTGTCAACATCTAATTATTTCCTTGATAACGGGGAAATTTATGTGTAAATGTTGTGAACTTGTGATTAAGAGTTATGACACAGATTGTTTGATGGCGTCCTCCGAGGTGGGCAAGCTACTAAGCTTAACTGTTTGTATGTTTGACTGATTTGATTTTCTTTTACAGTGACCAAAGTTTTGTTTGAGATTATATCATCTACGTCTGTTTCCTTAGTTAGGTCAACTGAGTAGAGAATAAATGTATGTTCTTTTGTCTTCTTATATGGTTTAGTGATGAATAAGAAGAGTACAAGACTGCTCAATGTTATACTTTAATCTTCTTTTGATGAAACGTATGAGTATTTGATATCCACTTGTATCGAATTTGAGTTTAGTCATCAATGTAAGTATGTGTTATTTCTTTCTTTCTTTTCTGTGATGTCTTTATTTAGGTTATATGGTTTTGGAATTAGATTTGTCCTTTTGCACAGAATGCTGTTATGTCACTCAGCATTGGTACTGTATGGTTAAGCCTATTACTTCTTACCAGAAAACAGTGGACTAACTTTATCGTCTAAACTTGCTCTTTTTTTTCTGCGCAGGGATGTGAACACCGTTAGTTTTGGATTAGGAACTAATATTCAGGACAACTCACTTGTGCATGTGGCAAAATCAAACTTAAGTGGGAAGGTGCCTCTAACCATTAGCGGAGACAATGTAACCATCAGTTAGTGGGAATCTCTTGCTGTTTGTTTTGCAGTTGTCTGATATTCATGCATCTCTGCGAATCATCTGGGATATTGTTTTAAACTAGATATATAACAAATCATTTACATGGATGTACTGTTGAGGATGAGGCCTTTTGTCGGGATGGGTACGACACTTCTTGACGGTGTGGTCGTTGAAAAGCATGGCTTGGTTGCTGCTGGTGTGCTTCTGACACAAAACACTAGAATTCCTTCTGGAGAGGTATAGATTTGCCTACAACAGTTTCATTATCTGAAGACCCATAAGCTCATTTGTGCTGAAATACTTCTATTGCTCACTTAGACAGCATAGGCTATATCATTGAAAATGCCGTTTCTTCTTATGACAATTGTCTCTAATTTTGAGTTTATCTAAGATTAGATGCGAAGTTGAAATGAAGACTATGCAGTTTTAGTCTATAAGCTCTTCACTTCTGTCTGGATAAATCATAATTTATCCACCTTTCAGATGCAGTAATAAAAGGACAACTTTCATTCCAAGACTAAAAATTATGGTCCATAAGGTGAAAGTGCATTTTAAATAGTCAGGAATGTTCTTCTATTTACGGTTTACCAGGATGTGTATACAAAACGGTGTCTGTATCTCATCGTGACCGAGTTAACTTCTTCAACGGCCATAGTTACTGACAGATTTAACATTTTTAACATATCGGTCTATAATGACTAATGGGAAGCTCCGTAATGAGGAGATTGATTTTTTTCCCGAAGTCTCTGATAACTACTCAAACCTGGCGAAGGCTCACGCTGCAGAGAATGCAAAGCCACTAAATGCGATCGAGTTCGAGAAGGGTCTGCGCAAGAGGTATGCTCAAAAAGACGAGGAGTATGACTCAATGCTTGGTATTGTGAGAGAAACTCCACGGAACTTAAACTGATAAAGAAGCCATGCGTCCTTCAAATGTGAACTGGTTTTTTCTGGTATGCTTTCCGACCGAAACCTTAATAGTATGAGATGTCTCAATAAGATTATGTTTCGGTCTCTGGTTTGAATAATGACAGGTAGAGTACATTAGAGTAGACTTTTCTTCATCGTTTCTTAGGGAAGGAGGAAAAACGTTGGATGCTATTACTTTGGTTTGAAATTAAGAATCAATGTTATGAAAAATGAGGGGGTGAGTAATAATAGAGTGATGCATGTGCAGATTCATGTGCGCCTATGTTGCTTTGAAGAATAAAGATCCATCTCTTGGATACATTTTATATAATTTCTACAAAATTATTAGTGGGGTTGATGGTATTGGTACCGTGAATTACGCTTGCTTGGTCGTCTTTAAAAAAAAAAAAGGAAAATTTATGTGTGAATAAAATCAAATCTTGTATCGTGTATCTTTTATTATGATTCGTCTCTTTCTTTTTGTCAAACGGCGTTTCTTTTGTTGAAATTTATATGTTGTTAATATTCGTCTTTGCTTTCCATCTTTCCGTTGCAGTTTCTGCAGGAATCATAATAAAATGTTTGGCCACTAGATTGTAATTATGTGTGTAAACTTGGTTGAACTTTTCATGATTGTTTGCGTACGTTCAAAGTGTTAGACTGATGAGTCTAGTATATGTATATAATCCATAGCCAATAATTTATTAAGCAAAAGAAAACCATAGAAAATGTGGCAAATTGCAATCTTTATCTTCTTTTTTTTTTTAAACCACAATAATCTGTTCTTGTTATATGCGGCGCCAAATGCGATGCACACTCAACGACACGAGTGAATAAATCATTCAGGGAAACAAATCAGGAAAAAAGCGTTATCTATCACTGTATAATTGTAGGGATAATTTCGTAAATTAACATATCTTCTTCCTCGCCTAGTCTCGTCTCCACCACCGAGTATATAAACTGATACGTAGCCAAAGCAAAAATATCGGGCAAGGCTGCAGAGGGGGTGCGCATACACAGATACACAAAACAAATAGAGAGAAACAGATCTCAGAGAATGGTAGCTGAAGCCTTGCCCAATAGCCACGAAGCAGCTCCAGTGGTGGTACTTGGACTCCAACCAGCAGCTCTTATCGACAACGTCGCTCCCGTCGATTGGTCCTTACTCGATCAAATTTCCGGTGATCGCGGTGGCTCCATTCCCGTAAGAGAATCCTCTCTTTGCCCTCAATTCTGTTCCCCCCCATTGGTTTAGGACTAAGAGTTTTGATTCGAATTGAAAAATCATCATCTTCTAGGTGCAAAAGGATGAGTTAGAGCACATACTAAAAGAGCTTAACACGCATATCACCGCGGCTCCGTTAAAGAAGATGGCTGGAGGAAGTGTGGCTAATACTGTTAGAGGATTGAGTGTTGGGTTCGGTGTTGCCACGGGGATCATCGGGGCTTACGGAGACGATGAACAGGGGCAGTTGTTTGTGAGCAATATGGGTTTCAGTGGTGTCAGTATCTCGAGGTTGAGGAGGAAGAAAGGTTCCACTGGGCAGGTTTGTTTTCTGCTCTCAATTGTTGAATTGTGCGTTTCTTTATTTGGAAAAGAGTTGGTTTTGATCTTTCTTTTAAAATGGTTTAGTGCGTTTGCTTGGTTGATGACTCTGGTAATCGAACAATGCGACCATGTCTCTCCAGTGCTGTCAAGATTCAGGTTTGTTTTTCTCCTTTTTGAGTTATTTATAGTTACTTATAGTGAATGAGATAGGATGGTAAAGCTAATTCTCTTTTTCCAGGCTGATGAATTAAGCAAAGAAGATTTCACTGGCTCTAAGGTTAATAGCTAGCTCCCTCTCTATTCTTTCTTTGTCAATAGCAAGCATTGTACAACAACGACGTTGATGGTCTTGCTCTCTGTTACAGTGGTTGGTCCTAAGATATGCAGTTATTAACTTAGAAGTAATCAAAGCAGCTATTGGATTTGCCAAGCAAGAAGGCCTTTCTGTTTCTTTGGATTTAGCTAGTTTTGAGGTAAGCAACCCATAATTACCTATCTGAGATATGATCTGTGACTTTACTAATGATTAAGCATTTGAGCTTGTTTCGTTTGAATTAAAAAGATATAAACGTTCTTGTGATTAGATGGTCCGAATTATAGATCAGAGCTGAGACAGCTTCTGGAGTCTGGTAACATAGATCTTTGCTTTGCTAACGAGGATGAAGCAGCTGAGCTGCTAAGGTAATTGATGTTTATATATCCCATGCAAAGATCTACTTTGTTTTTTTTCCCACATTTGCTTAAGTCCACAACAATATACTCTTACACTCTAGGTTGTGAGTTTCAGGGGTGAGCAAGAAGCGGGCCCGGAGGCTGCTCTTGAGTTCCTAAGCAGACATTGCAGTTGGGCTGTGGTAACTTTAGGGTCTAAAGGGTGCATTGCAAAACATGATAAGGAGGTTTGTCTTTTCTTTTTTTTGAACACAAATTACTTTCATTCATACTCAAACTTCTTCAATACAATAGAAAGAGGGAATTAGCCATCCTCTTTGACAATAAGCATAAACTACAACATATAAATAAGCTAAACAAGATAAGTCTTCAACGAAGATGACAGCGACACAAGGCGAAGTCTTCAACAGAGTCGGATAGCTGGAGAATAGTCACATAATGTGACGTTGAGGTCCAGCCTTCATCTACGAGAACTACCGAAGTAATCTCGATGGCATCTTCAGGTCCCGTAGAGACCGCTACACAAGACGACAAACTGATGAAGAAACTGAAACAAACACTCGACCATGAATCCGAGGACACATCTCTTGCCATAGGAAGAGCGCGAGGTGATACAGTTTTATCCTCAAGAGAGGAGAGAGATCGAAATAGAACCAGTCCCGATGAAACCACCGGTAAAAGCATCCCAAAGGAGAAGTGTGACATTAAACAACGAAAAGAGATTCCGTGAACCCACCAATTCTCATATAAAATACCCCAATCACCAAGAATCTTTACGATCCGACTTGGGTTTCTTTCTAACAGCATGGGTCTTGGCAATAAAGTGATTGGGCTGACAGAAATAGTTTCACCAATGGGCCAGGCCCAAGCAAATGAGAGCAGTAACCCATTTACCTCTGGCAGTGTGGGACGGGGAACATCAGATGTGAGACGCCCGACAGTGCCGAAAGAGAGGTCGCCGGGAGAACTCCGCCGGAGAGGAGAGCTACCGCCGTCAAAGAGAATCCCCATTGGGGGCAAGAGCATGACTTTGAGAGATGGAACGATTGAAAAGCTACCGAAATAACTCGGTTTTAATCTCGATGCTCTTTGAGATCTGGCGCCAGTAAGATGAGGAGGAGCAAAACCTGGTGTTTTTTTTGGCTCAAACCTCACCGGAGATGGAGAGGTTGAGCTCATCGGTTGAGAACGAAGCTCCAATGGCGTTTGACGGGCATAGACAGAGTCAACTGCGTGACTTGTCCGACGGCAGCCAGAGAGTGGATCGACGGGAGTTGAAACCGAAGACCATAGTAAAGCGGCGGTGAGAGAGCCCTCTCGACTCGTCGCTGGGGGTGAGGCCATCTGAAGAGCAAAGACCGTCGGGAAAAGTGCAATGAAGAGTCGACACTCTCGTCTCCGTAGCAACGTTCGTCGGGATCTTTCTCCTTTAATAGGCCACGAGAAACAAACCGGTAACCAACAAACCAAACAGCAAAACAGAAACAAGCAAGTAAAGGAGAGAAGCATCGTCATCAAAGAGGCCCAGCGCCGGCGAGAAACACCGTCACCGGCGCCGGAGGTCATAGATCTGGATTCGCCTCGAGCCCTGTGCTTGGGAGAGTCCGCCCTTATCCTGATTCGAGGTTTGTCTTTTCTAAAAATAAAAACTCAGTAACTTGTAAAGTAGCTTTACGTTTTAACTTAGAGATAATTCTTCTCACTTGCTTGTGAGAACTTTTTTGCCATACAAAGCCGTAGTTCAAATTATGATATAAAACCTAGAACCTTTGGTGTTTAATCTCATCCCATAACTTGAACAGGTGGTACAAGTACCGGCCATAGGTGAGACAATAGCTACTGATGCCACGGGAGCAGGTGACCTATTCGCCAGCGGGTTTCTGTATGGATTGATAAAGGGATTGCCTTTGGAAGAGTGTTGCAAAATGGGATCATGCAGTGGGGGATCAGTCATCCGTGCTCTTGGAGGAGAAGTAACCCCAGAGAACTGGCAGTGGATGCACAAACAGTTGCAGTTGAAGAACTTACCTGTTCCTGACATTCGCAACTGATGATCGATCAACAGCAGATTCTGGCATGTCATCTGGCTTTCATTTGAACTCCTCTTATGCTTTATGTTCTTCACAGAGAACCTGTCTTTCATCATGCATTGTATCTGTACTGAAGTCTCACTTTAATTCAGTACACAATTGGTTGTTTCCAAATTTATATGGAAAAGAGTAAAAAGGGATTATAAGGTTTAGGGTTTAAGATTTCCTGTGGCTCGCAAGGATCAATTATGTGCTACCGGGTCGAAAGGAATCATGGAAACAGAGAAATGTTATTAGTCCAATTAGCTGAGAAATAGATTTCACAAAGTGAATTTTGAGTTTGATATGATTGAGACACTAGTAAGTGTTCAGGAATAGGCGAATCATCCTAGCTTAGAGCGAAACATGGCGGCATAAACCGTAACTTTAAGGATAGAGCTTGTGCTCACAAATCACAATCTGATTTCATTTGTGAAGTTGTAGCCAATCACTAGTGCAAGTTAGTTGTAGTTGTATCAAACAATTTTATTGACCTGCTGAAGTAGATAAACAGAAGTGCGGAAGTCCATCTCTGGTTGTAAGAACATGTTTGATATCTTTTCATTTACAACCTAGATACCTCTAGTCTGGTGCCGGAGCTGGACAACCTATATAACTTTTTTTTGATCAATGGACCACCCGTATTTTATAATGAAAATTTGCCAAAAAAAAATCTATAGTATTTAAGTCAAAGCTGTTCGAACGAAATTGTACGGTGGTCAAATCAGAATTGGAATCTGGCTAAGGTCTACAAACTGTATCGAACAGGCATGTAACCGTACTAATTAATTACTTTGATTTTCTTTTGTCAACATCTAATTATTTCCTTGATAACGGGGAAATTTATGTGTAAATGTTGTGAACTTGTGATTAAGAGTTATGACACAGATTGTTTGATGGCGACCACAGAATCGGACAGTGTTTGGATCTGCTGCACATAGATAAACCAGCCTCTGTCTGTACTTTCTTTTGAGCCCCACCATTTTTTGAAGAGATGGACTCAGCCTTTTATCTTTAGAAAATGTTTCACCTCCATCTTTGGACTTTGATTAAGTGTGTTGTAAACTGTTAATTGCTTTGAGCACGTGACTCATCCATCTCTCACGTGGTTTTCGGGTCTTGACCATTTTGGACTTCCATGACCCTCGTGAGTGTGATACTATCCAAAAACTATGATCCATATAATTATTACTTGATGCAAAAAGGAAATTTTACTGAAGGAAAGATTTAAAAGAAACAAGCTCGATTGATAAATGTCCCGAATCTTATACATTACTTTCATATCAAAAACTTGCTAAATCCATAAGATATGCTTTCTATAAAAGGACCACTCTAGTTTCAAGTGATCGTACCTGTCTCGATCAGTCTCAATGCATCTCTTTTCTCCAACATAATATTTTCCTCTCCCATTGAAAATTGTAATATTTTCCTTCATCAATTCTCCCACTTTCCCTAGAAAATTTTATCATATATTCTCACGTGACTTTCCCGTTTTGTTTTCCCGGAAACCCTAAGAATTATTTCACACACACACATATATATATATACACCACAATCAAGCTCAAGAATCCTATATACCAAAAAATAAAACAATGGAGGCGGAGAACTATGAGGAGACTAAGAGACATGACAATACGTTTACCTTACATAGCATTTTATTCATCGTCCAAGTCTCAGCCGGCTTAGCCTTCGCCGGTTACTGCGGTTACACGCCGATTGTTAATTTACTAGAAGGATTCTTCCTTTGGTTGGATTGGTTCCGTTTGGTTCTAAGAAACATTTTCTTCATTTTCATCATCCTCAACGCTCTCATCGGCTCCATTTACTTTACTTTCCTCAAAGCCACCGAAAAAAAGAAACCGAGTCCCTATAATGAATACATCACCGCCGTGCCCTCCGTCATCCCTTCTTCACCGGAGTCGTCTTTTGCCCCGACGGAGGAGGTTGGTGACTACTGTGGTGGTGGATATCATTGTAATAACTCGAGTTATCAGGAGAGTGTTCAGCGGCCATTTCAAGCGGTTAGTACGGTTGAGGAGAGTAGTTGCTATGAACGAGTGGTGATGGAGACGAGTTCTAAGAGCTGCAGGAGGACGATGAGCTCGGAGAAGAAGATGAGGAAGACGAGGTCGGCCACGGTGGAGTATCATCATAGGACGGAATCGGAGAGAGTGATGAAAACGGCGGCGTCGTGCTGCAGGTCGCAGGCGATGATGGATGAGATGAGCAGCGAGGAGTTTCGTATGACGGTTGAGACTTTTATCATGGAGGAGAAGAAGAGGATGTATGGCTGGCAAAACGGCGTCGCCGAACAGTGGCAAAACGGTGGCCCTCAGCTGCAAAACGGCGTCGCCGAACAGTGGCATAACGGTGTCCCTCAGTTGCAATACGGCGTCCCTTATCAGTGGCAAAACGGTTACCCTCAGTTGCAAAACGGCGGCGTTCACCATTGGCAAAACCGTTTCCCTCAGTTGCAAAACGGAGGCGTTGGCCAGTGGCAAAACGGTTTCCCTCAGTTGCAATGGCAGCCTGATTATGATGGGACTACTAGTAGTCATGGTCCGTACTTAGCTATTTCGAATTAGAGAGAGGCGAATATGTAGAAGTAACATAAAAAATAATTCTCAATTTGATTCTATTAGATCATAGGAAAATTTGGATTTTAAGAGTTTCTATTGTATTTTATGTTTCGAAATTTAATTTTGGTTGTTTTTTACGTCTAGTAATTAGGCCAACCCCAATACTAAAGTTCTTGATGGGGTTCTATCTAATTAAAACAAATCAAAAAAAAAAATATGTCAGAAAAGTTTATTTGCAATGGAACTTTAGAGAATCAGTTTAAAACCTTTGAATATAGATGTCATCTTTCAACTGAATAACTTTTTATATAAAATACAAAAATAAATAAAACTAAATAATTATCATAATATTAATGTTTTTATTACTAACAACTTGAATTGGATATCTCTACCATTGGAGTTGCACATGAAATGAAAGGCTGGCACTTTTTTAACATAAAACCATTTAATTAACTCGACGTTCTATAGTTGTTATACAAATAAGATACAAGCAAGCAAGAATCTGAAGACAACTCGAGTAAAAAACATTGTTGAAGGAGCAATATTTAGCAAGAATGTGTGCGGTGTGCCTCTCTATTTGAGTCTTGAAGGATACTCTGTTTAGAGGGTGCCACTTATTGACTAGTTTGGGTTCGAAATGGTTATATAATATTCTGGTTTTCTAAGCACGCCAGTCAACTTTGGTTCATCTATTTTGTTTTTTCAAAGTTTAGAAAACTAGCCACTATATACTCTGCTAATGGATACCGTTTGAGTCTTTGAGAGATTAAGCCATCAGTACTGTGCAAATTTTGAAATTAATCATGTTCGTTATCATAAAAAATTCTAGAATCTTTTTTCATAGTTGATTTTAAAAATATTGAAAAGTCTCATAAAAATGATTTTTTTTTTCTTTTAGTCTTCTTTTATCTTACTGTTTCCTATTATTAATTATGTAGATAGAAACTCATCTAAAAGAGCTCTTAAACAACAAACTAAGTTTATTTTTCTTTAATTTTTTTGAAACACTTTTTTTTTTTAAACACTAAGTTTATTTTTCTAACAACATATGCTTTATTTTAAATTTAAATCACACATTTTTTATTCTTGAAGCAAATGACATTACATATACTTCATCAATTAAAAAGTACAAAATCATGTCATTGTAGGTCCAAAGACATGTAAAAGAAGCATAGGTTAAAACATGATCAATCCATTCTCACGAGCGAAACAATAATAAGAGCGTATTGAGGCGAGCTTACATACAAGTATTCTCCCACTATCTTTGCATACCTTTCAAAAAGTTCGTCCATCACGTTTTGACCAAATGTAGGTTCAAGCATCGCCTCTACCACGGCTCGTATTGTCTTAGCCACTCTTCGTCCACTAGCTATGGCTTCGGGCTTGGAGCGTACTATGTCATAGCTTTTCTCGCTGATACTCACACCTTCCCAATCAACCGGACTTATCTCAAGTCGATCAATCGAAAAAGTACCTTCTTTCTCTATCACCATTTTCAACTCTTCAGAGCTCGCAGCATAGTAAGGAGCGTTAAAAGCATCGATATCCTCTTCTTCGATGATACCCTTTAGATGAAGAACATAAAAGAAGGAACATTTTAGTTATGAGTTATTGAGTATTAAACTTGATTTGGCTATATTATTTGTTGCTCCAATAATCATATGGGTTGGCTATTATCATTCGTCCAAGAATCCAAGATCTTGTTGGAGCGAGTAGACCCAAGATTTACATTAGTTTGATCAAATATCTAAAAAGCTCAGGAACTAATCATGAATGGGCTTTGCGAAAAATCCAGGCTACATTAATTGAGATATAAAGTGATTTTCGTTGTCTACTTGATTTCTACTGTAGTTTCGGACGTATTTTGTCATATTCGCTACTGTTTGGCACTACCAAACAAAACGTGTATGGTATCAAAATATGTGCAATTGTGCATATGATATGTACTATCAGTTTACATAAATTGGCTAAACTGAAACATCTGAGACTACTCAATAAATTTGGAAAGGAACAGATGGGGCCACATTACCAGGATAACTTAATTGGTCAAGTAACGTGCCACGGTCAGATCCCTAGAGTAATATTGGCCATATATATCTAAAAGACTAGGTACTTGTTGGTTCTAATTATATGTAAACATATTTGCAACACCATACCTCATTGGCCATGGACATAAGCGCTTGAGCTAGGAGCTCCCACTGAAAGCAAGCTTCTTCGGTTGTAGGATCCGGTGAGGTTCTACCAAGGAACGATAAAACCATTCGGCCTCCAGGAACCAACTCCTCGGATCGCGATCGCAGAAAGGCCGAGAAATCGGTTTGGAATTGAAGAGTATAGGCCTTTTGTGCACTCTCAGGACTTGTCTTCGATATGTATATCTTCCCCTTGTTGTCTAGATTAGCTGTTATGACCACTCCATCTTCGTTGTTCGCCTCACCACATGGAACCTTGTATATGGATGATAATTTCATTTGTTAGCAGGTACTAATTATCATAGTGTAATATTTAGATGAAATGATGATAAATACAATTATTTTCTAGTGTGAAGTATGATATGTCATAGGTGAACCACTAGGTTTTCCGTTTTTTTTTTTTGGTTTCTCGAATAAGAAAGATTCCCACCCACTAGATTTCTCTTGATAAAAGGTATATTAGTTGCGTCAATATTTTCCTGGTGCTGTATAAAGCTGTTTCTTAGTTTAGATATTTATTAAAAAGATTAATTAATTGTAACTACGATTATCCATTCTTAATACTCCATCAGTTTTTTAAAGAATGTGATTTTAATTAACACTTTTCAAACAAATTATAAAAGATTAAAATGCACATATATTTTTATTAATTATACCTAGTTAAACAATAATATTTGAGATAAACAAAATTATTTATAATGTCAATGTATTTTTAATTAATATTAAGCTTAAAATAAATATAAATTGAATAAGAATTCTAAAATGGCACTTTTTATGTAATAAAGATGGTAAATGACACTTTTTAAGAGAGTAAGAGGGTAATATATTAGATTTAACAATTCAATGTTCAGAATGTAAGTTAGCTAATGGCATTAATATTTTCTTTTTGAAAAAAAAAACTAGTTATTTAACACATACTCGTAAATATCATACATTCATAAGTAAAATTTGCATAGAGAAACAGAAACCACACCTGAGACAACCAGTGTAAACTAGAAGAAGAATGAACAAAGTGAAGGCTCCGGCGAGGAAACAAACGTCCGTAGAAAGATCCAGGAACCGCCGACACAAAACACGGTCCTCCTCCTCCGCGCTGAATACCTAAAGCCGCATTATTATTACTTTCTCTTCTTAAGCCGGTCGTAGAACTCTGGCAAAGAAGCGAAGATGTAGTTGAAGTCATTGCTAGGAAGGTCGTTGAGAGAGACTCTTAGCTCAGGGACAGGACGGTGGAGGTCAGGACACAAGTTTTGGATTGTATCTACGATATTGGAGATGGACAATAGACTGTTGGGACCGGAGGAGCAGCCTAAGTCGGCGATCCCAAAGCTCGAAATTTCAGAACTGCTCATCATTAGCTTCTTCAAGGTCTCGTCCAATACTCTTCTGCCTAGAGATATTATGTTGCTCTGCGAGTTAAATAAACATTTTCCACATGTGTTGTTAAAAAATTTGTTCTAGAACCAAAATAAATATAAAATATAGATGGATTTTGACATTACAATATATACTATTTTGCGTACACATGACTACTATGAATATTTTTTATATAAACCTGAGCGGTGGAGTTTTTGGCATAACTTGTTTCACCGCTTCCCTTGTTCATGTGGAGAGTTCGCATCACTTCCATTTCTCTCTCTGTGTCTCTTTCTAAGGCAGAAGGTTAATGAAGAAAATAATTGATGTTGGGTCGGTATATATAAGGGAATAGGGTAAGTGTGGTGAGAGAGCAGCTCTATAGCAGCCACAACCACATTCAACTTATGTACGTTGCGTTTATCTCTCCATAGTGTTCTCTTCTTACGGATATCCTTTATATTACTGAACATTTTAACCAAAAAAGTCCTTTATATTAAAAATTGTTCAAGGTGATTCGAAATTAAAAAAAAAGGTGATTTGAAATCATGTGCGGGTTACAAGTCATTCTAGATTAGAATAAATTAGTAATATAATATAATTTTATTACTTATTCCTAGTTATATAGTTTTCAGGTGATTTAGAATAAAACTAACTCCAATATTTATCCAATCAGATTGAAGTTCTACGTTTGGATAAGGTACGTTACGTAGACTTTTTTTTGAACATATACGTAGAGATCTTTCTCAAAAATAAAAAACATATACGTAGAGATGCCCTTTGTATTTGTTCTTTTCTTTTGTCCTTTGTTTTGAGAATTACTTGTTCTCCTCTTACTCCTACTACATACAGGTACATGATACTGATCGGTGATACTAACTAAGGGACCTAATCTTCGTTTGTTGTGTTCCTCAGTATTAGGCCTTCGATGGATCCGACTATATATCCAGAAATCATGTATCTTCATCAATCGACTGAATGGTGAAAACAATATAAGAAATTAGTGATATTTTGATTATTTTCATTTACAGGGTCGATGGTGTTAAAATGAAATTTTTTGATAAGTTTACGAAAACTGAATTTTTTTCGGTCATCAACTTAAACAAATTCATATTCCCTCTGTAAACCACATTGGTAGTCCCGCATTCATGTGAACGACGAAAGACGGTTGTTTTCTGAATTAGACGAGTTATTTTAAATGTGAAAGAATATACCCAAAACACATGGGTAAAGAATAACATAGTGTTTTGTTTGGTATCTTTTGGATACGGAAACGTTTTCTTTTTCGTTAGGTCTACAAAGTCTAAAGACTTTTCTGTATTGATTAATAGTTAGGTATGAATGATTAAGTTGTTAACAATCTTATTAACAACGTTCCAAACCAATACTGATATATTTCGAGTAACGGCGTATTAGCAGACAATTATAAACTACAGTTAACTGATTGATTTTAACTGATGGGCCTGAGGATTTGTCTAGATCGACTGCATGCTACAGTTAAACTTATATTGTATAATTAAATCGGTTTTGTCTTTTCGAGTATTTAAGGCAGGCAAGAAAACACCAGTTTAGGTCACTTCACATGCCTTTTGTCTTGTATGTGCGTTTACGGTCCCATATTTACGTATAAATTGTGCTAGCTAGGGCTTAGTAATGTCAACACATAAGAGGTACCAACTACTGGGTTCAAGTCGGCGATTACTGGCTATTGTACATGTATTTATATTTGACTTGCTTTATACAAATAAAAAAGTTTAAAATATATTCTTATTAAAAACTAGTACTTGCTATCTCAAATACTTAATCAAAGACGATGTTCCGACTCCGGTAGTGGATGCAGGGAGCGACAAATTGCTATGGCGACATGGGGAAGACGACTACAAAGCATGGTTCTCTTCATCACAAATATGGGAGCAAGTGCGAGAGAGGAGCCCAAAAGTGATATGGAGCGAGTTGGTATGGTTTCCACAAGCTATACCTCGCTTCTCATTCATTGCATGGCTCGCTGTTCGCAATCATCTCTCTACAGGTGATCGCACCCAAGCTTAGGGTGAGCACCAACACTGTCGACTCTGTGGTGAGCCACAGGAAACGCGAGACCATATCTTCTTTGGTTGCCCATATACGTATACGGTCTGGACAGAGACGGTAGATCATTGTTACCAAGACCAAATCTAGACTGGAACATCACTATCACAATGCTCCTCTCTCGGCGTAGAACAGCTACTGTCACCTGCCTGCTTTGTCTCTCTTTCCAAGCCTTCATACACAACATTTGGTGTGAGCGAAACAGCCGCAAACATAACGGCACCTTTCGTACTGCACCAGAACTTATTCGGAAGATTGATAAGATTATCCGAAACAGAGTCTCTTCTCTGCGTCACAAAAATGTTGCTTTCTATAGCAACATGATGATTGAATGGATGGGAAGAACAGCATAATTTTATCTGCTCCTTAGCATACTATTTTAGCTTTACAAACGCTACCAAACTCTATCGTATTGTAAACATTTTTTTTGTTGATAAATAAATTTAACATTTCAACAAAAAAAAAAAATAATACTTTAATAAAAATAGATATGAAGATTTACTTTGTTTATAAATGAAAAACATAAGATCTATTTTATAAAAAGAAAACATAAATACTTTGATATAGAAGCATTGAATATTTTTGACGAATTTATTTTTCATTTAATAATTAAATAATGAAATTAAAATATACATATGGAAATGATAGCAACGTAGATATTTTGTGGCAAGAAACCAGTAGAAAAAATATGACTCTTAGTTTCGATACTATATAAATTCGTTCTTAAGATACCATACCTGAATACCATAGACCTCATTACTGTGGAACAGGTAAAAAACGTGACAAAATTGATAATGCTTTCTCACACATATTTGTCTTGAGGAATAATTCGAATGTTATATTTTCTTCAAAAGATAAAATAATTCGAATGTTATTTTTGAAACTATATGATGTTCCACGAATCGTATGCCATGGGGTCCAAGAGAAAACAAATCAAATCATATGTATTTTTAATTCGGGTCTTTGTTCGGTCTATATTAATAATATTTTTAGATTTGAGACCTTTCTATGCCTAAATTGATTGAGATCGTATATTTCAGAGCACTGAATTGTGGCTGTATTGATCACACGAGTTCTTAACAAGCTTGATCGGTTGGTAATTGGTAGGATGGACATCGTTACTCGTTAGTCGGCTTAAATTCACTATTTGATTTGTATTCATCTTAAAAATTTAAATATTTGATGTTGTTAAATCAAGTAATAAATCGACAAATTTTATTACTTGTAAAATCAAGCCAAATATCAATTATCATTATATTTTTAGTATTTGATTTATTACTTGTTTTATTACTTACTAGGGCCGACCCGCGCTACGCGCGGGATCTACTTTGTTAAATGTTTGAGTTGATTTTGTTTTAGTGGATTGGTTATGTATTATATTTGAACAAATATTTTCATGAATTATTTACTTATATATGATTTTTAAATATTGAGAATCAAAAATAGTTGACTAAATTGCATAATACCATGCATATTTATGATTTTTTGAATAAAACAATAAATTTTTTATTAAGAGAGGAATTGTTTTTTTTACATGCTCTTATTCACTTATTATAGACTTATTGTGTATCGTTATTCATTTGGACTTTACAACTATTTACTTAATCTTCACTGTTACATCTCTTGCTTACTTTTTCTTAAAAAAAACTACACCTATTTATTGTTATTGGTGTTTATTGTAACTATACACTACAAGAAAACATGAGGTTAACTACTACACTATTAGTAGTAAAGTGGTCGTAATTCACCTATTACGACCAATTAACTTCGAAACACGATTGGTTGTTATCAGCTGGTCGTAAATCATAGTTGGAGGTAAATTGGTCGTAAATTACGACTAAGAGAATTAGACGTAAAGTGGTCGTAATGTTACGACTACCAAAGTTAGTCGTACATTAGGCGTAAAATGTTAGTAGTAAAGTGGTCGTAAAGCACTAGACTCTAATTGGTCGTAATATTACGACCACCAGAGTCTAATGCTTTACGACCAATTTACTACCAATATAGTTACGTCTAATGTACTACTAACATTTTACGACTATTTAACTTCCAATGTAGAGGTACATTAGACGTAGTTTAACAACCACATTACATCCACTTTAGATGTTCATTAGTCGTAAATTTAGGACCTATTTACGTCTGATTTTTTTATTTACGAATTTTTATTTTAATTAAAATCATAATATTTATAATAGTTTAATTTGATATTTGAAAATTTGATAAATTTAAAAGAAAAATCTATTAATCCATAAACATTAATAATATATAAATAATACCAAAATATTCAAAATACAAATTAATTAAAATTAAAAAGAAACTAAACATTAAGGTTTATATCGTCAAAGAAATCGGAACTGTGCTGATCCGCCCGTCGCAAGGTACTCCCGTAAGAGTTTCTAGACGCAAGGTTTCTAAGTCTCTTTCTACCGCCAGCCATAGCAATATCGTCTATCTGAAAAAAATAGATGGTTATTAAAACATATAAAATTTATTATATAAAAATAATCTAAACCTATTCTAATTCCATCATAATCACCTAATCTACTTCCATCCTAAACTAATTTCAAACCTAAACTAATCACCTAACTAAACCACCTAAAACTAAAAAAAAAAAAAAAAACCTAGAGAGAGAAGTGGAGTCGTTGTTAGAGAGAAGGGGCTGAGCATCCAAATGGCTTCGATGAGATGAAGTATATATAGACTTTTGTGTTAGTAGTACATTGGTCGTAATTGTACTACCAATGAGGGACTATTGGTCGTACATTGGAAGTACAATTACGACCAATGTACTACCAAAAGGGTTACGACCAACTAGGGACCGAGGACTTACGACCAACTAGAGGCGCCATTGGTCGTAATGTGGAAGTAAGTTTACGACCAATGTACTACCAAAGGGCATTACGACCAATGTACTACCAAAGGGCATTACGACCAATGTACTACCAATGGGTATTACGACCAACTAGAGACCATTGGTCGTAAAGTGGAAGTAAGATTACGACCAATCTGGGACCAAAACATGTTACGACTAACTAGGGACTACCTTTTAAAACAAAATTAGAAAGAGATTTCAGAGGGTTTTGGATTCATCCGAAGAAACTTGAAGAAAACTTAATTTCTAAAAGTTTCTTGTGAGAAATCCACAACCCTCTGAGAAATCTCTCTTTACAATTTTCCAAATTTATAGAAAACATTAGATTAATACAAATATATCTCCCAGTAGATCTATCAGACCCTACGGATTCAACCGAAGAAATTGTATACAGTTTCTTCGGAGAAATCCGAAAACGTCGGATAAATCTCAATGGGAGATATATTTGTATTATCTATCTCTAAGATTTATAAAAAATTTCTTTGATTTGCAAATCAAAGTGGTGTGTATTGATAGGAAATTTTGAAACGTAATACGACTAATTAGGGACTATTCAAGCACGTTGGTCGTAAATGAGTAGTAAAATTACGACCAACTAGAGACTAGGTGTAAGTTACAACCAAAGAGGGACTCTCAACATAATTAGTAGTAAATGAGTAGTAATACTAAGACCAACTAGGGACTAATTATGCCTATACCCTAAACCCCAAATCCCAAACCCCAAATCCTAAACCCTAAATCCTAAACCCTAAACCTCATAAGTTTTATACACATCTAAATTTAACGGTAGATGTAATATTACGACTACTTAGGAACTAATTGTGTTTATACCCTAAACCTCAAACCCCAAACCTCATAAGTTATATATATACACTCAGGGACTAATATACCCTAAACCCCATAAGTTATATATATACTATTGTGGTTCATCCCTGGTACGAACATTTTCAACCTGATTACTACTAATAGCTTCATTCCTATTATCACTCTCCGTGGTTAAACCAGATATAGTAATGTGGAGTAAATCCTCTATTTACTATATGTTTCCAAACCGCTTCACTAGCAGCAAATTTGGTATTGTTGCATTTACGCATGTGACGTAACATTTTACCCGCTTCCGTGTGAGAGATGTCTGTCCGCCTGGTACATGAATATCTCTGCCCGCTGAGAAATTCGTTTGTTACTCTCCCCTTGAATCTTTATGCATACATCCAACTCTGAAGCTCATAAATATTTCTAGACATTTTTTTTACTCTCTTAATTCGTTTTTTTTTTGTGCATCTTAACAATGAGGGAGAAAATCATATTTATAGGGAATTTTCAATTTTGGTACTGTTCATAAACTACTTAACGCATAACCACGTTTCGTAAGTTGGTTGTTAATTGTAAAATTACTCGTAAGTTGGTTGTTAATTAGATGGTAATAATTCGATGTAACTTAGTCGTAAATTTACTCGTAAATTAGTCGTTAATTAGATGGAAAATATAAGTCGTACATTAGTAGTAAGTTTACTACCAATATACGACTACATGTAAGTGTAGTCGTACCTTAGTCATAAACTAACTACCAATGTACCACTAAAAATTTCGAAGGAAATTTACATCTAATGCAATGACTACATCTACTTTAGTAGTACACTAGGCGTAATTTGAAGGTAATTTACTTAATTACATTGCTGTGGTCGTAAATGTTGGTAGTTAACCTCATGTTTTCTTGTAGTGATATATTTTTGACTGTTTCCAAAATAATACAAAAACAATATGAAACCAAAAATCTGGTAACAAAAAGGTTTCATAACCACAACATAAAAATCTTTCAAAAGTAACTTGTTTCCTTCATATGTTCTAACCACTCTCCAGTTCTTGAAAGCATCTTTTAACTCAGAGGTAGTATGTAATTTACACAAAAGTATTAGTAAGCAAATAAATAGTTTGGGAATCATCTTTGTTGTCTCACATATGAAATTATCCATCTCTTTAAAGATCAATGAGTATAAAAACCACATCCATAGATTCAAATTGTCATATAAATTAGGCTTGTCTTTATACCTGGTCAGAACAAAGGCATTGCATGGCTCATCTATCTTTCTTTAAGCCATTTCATATGATGTCCTTGAATCTTTTCCACACTTGAAGAAATATTTATTTTGCTGTAATTTCGGTATTTTTGACTGTGTTTGAACTTTGTTTGTTTCTTTGTTAACATGACGTGCAGACACTCTTGGGGGATTAAGCAACACTTGAGACGGACTTTTAAAATGATCTCTTCATGATTTTCTTAAATTGGTATGTTTCACAAAAAAAGATTATAACACCTAAAACAACTGTTTATAATGAAAAATATAAAAGTAAAAAATCCAAGTTAAAATGTAGAGAAAATATATATAACCACCAATCAAATTATATATGCATGTTAGGACTGGATTTAATATTTGGTGGACCCTATTCAAATATTAATTGAAGCTTAAACTTTTTATGATTATTTTTGTTGGACCTTTCAATATGAAGAAAAATTGTATAAATCAATAATTTTTTGATAGTTCTTTTTATTCAAATTCATTTTGTTGTGGTTAACTAAATTTACTAATACGGTTACTAATATTTTTTTAATGAGGTTGTGTGTTATTTTAGTTTTGCCGATGTAAAGTTATTAATATAGTTTTCTTTTAATTTTAGTTCATCTATTTTTTTTTCTCATAATTATATCATGTCAGATTAGATATTTATTGATTTTGGTTTGTTAAAACCAAAATGAATTACTCTATTTTTGTTCTTATGTTTTATCATGTTAATTTCTCTACTTGAGTTTTTGATCTAAATAAAGAAGTATGTTTTGATAAAATTTACACTTTTGTGTTATGAGGTTCTATGTTGTTTAATTTTGGCTATGTAGAGTTGTTGTTCTATTTGTTTTATTTTAGATCATGTTTTTTTCTTATTTGTTTAGTATTAGATCGTTTTATATTACGTCTCTCTTTCAAACCGTACTAAAATTTTTTATTTTCATATCACTTGTAGATTTATGTTCCGAGATCTTCTTTTTGAATTCATTACATAACCTCTTAAAAATATTCTACGATTTAATGTAGAATAATCTAAGATCTTTTTTATATCATAAAGTAAACTGTTAATCATATAATATTGTTTTTATATATTGTTCTACTTTGTTTATGTAACTGTTATTTTGAAATATTTTTTGTAACTATTTTTGAAATAATTTTTGATTATCTACTAATTTTTAGTTTGTTTTGTATCAATATCTTGTTAGTCATTTAACCTGAAATTATTGATCAAAAGGTAAAACATGGGAATAACTTCTTTTTATATATTTGTCGATTTTGGTTTGATAAAACATTTAAAAAAATCGTAAATGAACTCTTGTTTATTGTTTTTATGAATTTTTCTAATTTGGAATTTTCTTATATTTTCTCATGTTAATTTTTCTATTTGAGTTTGATGACATAAAAAGAGATATGTCTTTTAATGATATTTACACTTTTTGTGTAATAAGGATTTATTCTATTTTATTTTTGGCAATGTAGAATTGATGATCTATTTGTTTTATTTTAAGTTATCAAGTTTTTTTTCTTATGTGTTTTTTGTTAGGTTATTTTATAATGTGTCTCTTACTCAGATTGTGCTATAAGTATTTATGTTCAAAGATTTTTTTTTAAGCTCATGATGTATTTTAAAATATTAGATGTTTATTTAGATAGAATACCCTAATATATTTTATCTATATCATAAAAAACTTATTTTTTATGTTTCTTGTTTTTATTTATGTATTACTTTCCTATAACTATTTTTTCTGTTTTTTAATTATCTTTTAGTTTTTAATTGTGATTTTATATTAATATTTTGTTAATTTGTTTAATCTTAAGTTTTGATTAAAAGGAAAAAAGAAAACAATTTTTTTCTTTTTGATATATTTGCTGATTTTGGTTTGATAAAAATTTAAAGACGATTCCGTAAATGAATCTCTCTATTTTGTTATTATGAATTTCCTAATTTGGTATGTTATCATTTTCTCATGTTAATTTCTATACTTGAGTTTGTGACCTAAAAAGAAATGAACAATTTGGTTATAAGGCATTAGCTCCACGATATTAATCAAAGCTTTGATATTATAGATTACAGACTTCATTATGTAACACATGGCTGCGAGGATAAAAATTAAGTAACTAACGAAAAATGATATTACACGTTTATCGACACGTAAGGTCTTTACATTGATCTCAACCATAGAACTGGCACATTGAGATACTATTGTTTTATCTTTACCACTGTGTGTCATCCTTTCAAACCACTGAACTAAAAAAAACATCAATTACAATTAGCTACATGAGCTGCAACGAAGCCTGAACAACGCTAGTAACTATTCCTATTGAATATTGCCAAGAGTTGTTGAAAGATGTGAATCCACGAAGCAGTTTGCGCGAGCACATAGAACAGGAGATACAGCACCACCATCAATTGGTTGGGTCAATATCAGCCACCTCAGGTTTGCAAATGAACTCCACATCCTAGGGTAACATAAGTGAAATACATTAGTTATATACTATAAGCTGAGAACAATGAAACAAAATTCATTTGAGAGTCTTGACAATTTAAAATCTTATTCAAACTGCAGCATTTATAAGATAATTTTAAGCAAAAGGAAAGATAAACAAAAAAGAAAATTTCAGGGGTTTGAGGGTGCAGCAGTGAGGGTTTGAGGGTGGAGCAGTGGCTTGTGCGCAACATGAGATTTTTAAAATATGGTCAATTACTAAACATGTTTTGGACATGTTATGCAAGCGTATGTGACCAAACTCAGCTTGATGGAGTCTTCGAAGTAGACCTTATTAAGTTGACGTACATGTGGGGTTGAATTGAGAACATAGCTATTAAGCTCCTGGAGCGTGACTGACTCAAGTTCCTTAACACCACCATACTTGGAAGTAGTTGAAGAGGAACCAGCCTCACCTCCACAAAACCTGCATCACGTTTGACCAAATTATTTGTAACCAAAGAAAAGTACCGAACATATTTATGGACAAATCAAGTCTAATCACCAAGATTCATTATTCATTAATTAACTCAAGAAGAACATTCTCGGAGCAGTTTAATTCCAACTAATCAAAAGTCCTTCCTATCACAGTCACTAAACTTGTTTTTGAAAATAAGAAGACCAACCTGAAGTAAGAACTGACTCATCAAATACTAAAAGGAAACTAAACACATTGTTTGGATCTGTTGAAGAAAGTCAAAAGCTTTAACTAATGACGAACCTTTTGTAGCTCAGATACGATCTCATTAGTGTCTTGAAGCTCAGATTCATAACATGAATAACATTTGCACCTAAGAATCCTCCTTTGAATTCGACCATGTTTTGTTACCAGCACCAGGAATGCTTCCCCCACCGCCACGACCGGGATTAACCCGAAGGGAAACTCCATCTCCAGGAGGTTGCCAGAGATCCGGTGGGTCTCCTTGAGAGCACAAAAGAGCAGACTTTACAACTTCCACCTACTCCGCAACAAAATTCGTAGGCTTGAGAGAAACGATCTTGTTACGGTGGTGGTTGCAGCGAGGAGTCACGGCGTGGAGACGGTTGAAGATGAAGTATCAAGAAATTCAATCAGCAAAGATATCTGCTTTTAAGTGAAGCGTTAATCAAAAACCCTAGAAAGTGAACTGCAAGTGAAGGGGCAAGCATAAGGGAGGTTATCAAAGGGAGGAACCTGACACTTGATCGGAGTTGTAGAGAATCAGAATCATTATGAGATATAAGAGATAAGAAGACAAGATGAGCTTTTGGAGAGGAAACTTACATCTATTTATACACCGCCCCTCACATCTAATCAGCTCATTAAAGACACATCATGGGAGAATATATCAACGGGATTAAAGACGATTCATAACGCATACCGTTACAGAAACTGGATCGTCACCGCCTCGAAGAGAAACGATGAACACGAAGTTGCTCATCACAACTGATTTGGGTTTCCGTCTACTTAGGTGTCGCTAGGCTGCAATTGAAGCACGTATGAAAGACAAAGCCCAAGTAAAGTCCAGAGACGATAGACAAAAAAAGAAACGCACCGTTTCATTAACGGGGACACGTGGCGGCCGCTGGAAGAACGAATTTGTGTGCTGGATGCATATGTGGCATAACTTAGGAGAGAGTAAAGTGTACTTTATAATAATAGATTGTTTATAATATAATCTATTAAATACTTGTTATATACTAATAATACTTGTTCTTCTTTTGCTTACATTATTTAAGATTAAACATAAATACTCGTAACTTTTCTTATACTTACTGCTTATTTCATATTTATGTACTCGTCGTCATCATGGGTTAAACTTTGTCATCATGGGTTAAACTTTAAATAGTAATAAATGTTAAATAATTTATCTATCTGGATTGCTACTACCAGGTATTTGCTTAGAGAAAATATTTTTATTATCGTCAAAAATATTCTTTTTTTTTTGTCATAGTATCTTAAGAACGAATTTATATAGTATCGAAACTAAGAGTAATATTTTTTCTACTGGTTTCTTGCCACAAAATATCTACGTTGCTATCATTTCCATATGTATATTTTAATTTCATTATTTAACTATTAAATGAAAAATAAATAAACAAGTTTGGTGAACCGCGTGGGATTTGCTGCCAAGCAATTTTCGAACGCAAATAGATTGCCAAATGAGGTAGTAATTTCACGTGTACATTCTGCTTCACGTTCTGACGATGAGCCTCTTTCTCGTTATATATAATTGGAGTTGTTTAATCTAATATACAATCTTACTTCTGTTGAGCTGTGTTTCTTTTTATGTTACCATGTCTTATAAGTCTTTTAAACCCTGTATTTGTTTAATTATCTTAAATCAATGTTACAGATTTAAATCTATTTAAATTAATATTAGAAAAGCCAGATTTTTTAAAAATATGATAGAAAAATATCTCCAGTCACATGATTAACAGTTGTCATATGCTGTTTTATATTGCAAGGGTAAGTGCATTTCATTTTAAAATACGTTATTTAGATCGGAAATAACTTATTAACTTGTTCAGTTCAGAAAAACAAACTTATAAACTTGTTGAGAATTCAGAAAATAAAAATGAGGATGATTTTGTCTAAACTGATTTAATTTAAAGCATCTAATTATCTATTCATATCTGAATACGTCATAAATGATAAAAAGCTACCTTTCGAAGTTGATTATAGATGATTGGGAAAGAAAGGACACAAGTCTAACTCAGTGTTTGCTTACTTGTTTGGTTAGTTCTGACGATAAAAAGAAAACTATCAAAGAAAAGGCAAAACATGTGCCTGGTGTGATAATTAAGCACACTGATTGGACTACATATGTTTAGTTGATATTATCAAGATTCAAAAGTTGGTATACTAAAATTAAGATATTTTCAAAACTGATAATAAATATTTAGCGAACTAAATTTTTTTAAAGATTTATTGTTAATTAAATTAAAAATTCATACTTTGGTTTAGTTGGGAAAAAATCTTAACTAAACTAAAAATTCAAATAGGAACCAAATTTTTTGAATCCGAATATGACCTAAATTATAAAAATACTTTGAATAATATAAACTTATGTACCAAATATGTAAACCGAACTAAATAAAACAAAAATATATAACTCAAACCAAACTAACTAAAAAGTATTTCATTAATACTTTTAATTAGATATATTGAAAATAAATTAAACTTTATCATAGTTATAAGAAAAACTAACAAATTTAACTTGTTTTGTTAATTACAAAACTAACAATAAATAATTTAATTTTTAAATAAAATTATTATGTTTAGAATCCAAAAAGACTCAAACCCCTAAAACCTTAACCAAAGTATAGTTTGATTTAAATCAATTCTATTTTCTAGAACCTGAATAAGATTTTAAATAGAACAGAATTATTGTCCACCCTTAACCTGTATTTTGACTAGTTTCAACTCAAAATCTAGATCTATTTTTTTCCAAAACATTTATGCCACCCCGGATTTCAAAATAATTTGTTGTTGCAAATTTCCTTTAATTTATTTGTAAATTTTCGTGCCTATTGATGAATGATCACAGACAAAAAAAAGTTATTAAACCCCAGCAACTCAAATATCAAAAGATATCGTTTTGCAAAGTTGAACGATGACCAACTTGCACTCCTGTCCTGTCCAACTTTGGACTCTAATATTTAATCGAATATCATACAAATCATAGCTTGCTTTGCCAATGGATCCGCGATAAGATTATAAGATGAAAAACGAATCAAAGTGCAAAGTTGGTAAGAAGTAAAGAAATATGACGTATTTTTCTTTTTACAAGCACCTGGCCGACTTCTAAAAATGAACTGGAAGCTAAGAACCAATACAGACTACTTATGGGAGTGAGCAAATCATTGGAGGAATTTTCCGCAAGCTTCCATTTTGTTTTTTCAAAATCTTTTTCTATGGTAGACTGCCTTCAGATTTTTTTTAAAAAAAAATCGACTAGATGATCATAATTTTTAGGAGTAGCTACAGTACATAATAATAGACATAAATGTACGGTTTTATTGCTAGTCATGAATTCAACCATTGTGCTACAATACTTTAGTTAGCTAGCTCTTGTAATCACGATCGACGTGAAACATTTTGTACGATTTGGTTGAATTCTAAACATCATAGTACAAACCTCTTAATCATGAACCAAACTCCTTGTACTAAACAAAACATCCCTCTTGATTTTTTAAAAAAATTTGTGGATACAAGGCTTCGCCTCATAAAAAGAAAAATATAAGAATGGAAATGCATTTTTAATTGATTTTAGTGGTTGGAAAAAAATCAGTTTTTTAGTTTGGTTTAAAACAGAGAAAGACTCCCCTTAAACCTAATTAATAAATATCGTGTTATTCAAACCACGTTGTACTATATCAAGATTCGGTTTGCATTTTTGTCGACGTTCGGCTCAGCCTAATTTGATGTAACGAAACTCATAGCAAAAAGAAACGATTGTTGTGTGGCATTGTGATGGATGATGATTCCTTATTTTTAGGGAGAATTGTACTATCTTATTTACAATTTAAAAGAGGTTATTAAACTGTACCTGAAACTTGCGACGAGTCCTTTTGTTTGGTCATATCAAACATGTGGATTGTCGATGAGTCCACTTTTAAGTTTTAACATGCAGGACCATACATTATGCAATCCATGTCACAGATCACTTTTTTTTTTGTTATTTTCCTTTATTTTTACTTTTTAAATTTCAATACAGAATCCAATGTGGCAAACACCAATAATTCACACATTCTTGATAGTATCATTGTGCAGATTCAACAAAGGACTTGGATTAAACTAAAATCTCACTGCAAGTCTCTTCTTTATCCACTACAACCTTTGGTTCTGTAACCAAATCCCTGAACATGCACTCTTGCTAATTGACTCGGAAACTTGATTTCACTTCACCAGCAGAACTTTTTTCTCTGTATCATATGCTCAATCATTAAAACATAAATATTGAAATGAACTGCAAAAGGAGACTAACCTTGTTGAACTTAGCTTCCTCTTGCCGGTCTATGTAACCTAAGAGTTCTTCTTGTTTCATTAAAGCCTCGTGTAATGCCTGCTCACAATGACTCATTATCAGTATCTTTCAGAGGTTCTAGAATCAGCTCATTAGATGGTTTATACCTTTTTCGTGTTGATGAGCTCTGCTTCTAGTGCATCCACCCGATAAACAGCCGCATTGAGCAACTCCTCTTTCTCACGAGGCATCCCGGATTTCTTCAAGTGAAGGGTTTCTATCTGTTTCTCGAGATCGCCTAGTCTGCTTACAACAGAGGAAATGATGACTCTCTCATCGATGGTACTTGGACGAGAAGGCGAAGGAGGACGAGACTCCCTTGCATCTCGTTCACTACACAGCTCATCGACTCTAGCGCTTGAGGAAATCAACTGTGAGTGCCTCATAGTCTGTGGCAGAGTCAGAGAAGCGAAGAGTGCGAAAAAGTTCATGAAGAACGCAGTTAGCCACCTCCAGATATGACTAACCATTCCTATTCTCCCCAAACTTGATGTACATTCCGGACCTATAACACATTCCATTATATTTCTTGACCATTTAGAAATATAACAATTTGGTTTCCAGCCTAACCTTTGGAAACATTTGTAATCTCTTGGGACTGCCAAGCAACATCCACAACTTTGTCCACCATTGGCACACAGTCTTCATACTCAGATAAAACACTAGGACTTATTTTACCATTGGCCTTGATCTAAAACAAGAGCATAATTATCATGTTAGGTCCGGTAAGGACTACGAATAACGTTTTTGATGCAACTTGAACGCTTACATTTTCAGAGACAGGAGTTAACTTAGGTACATGATTTCTAATATTTGTTTTAGGTGAAGCCAACTCTTCTAATTCAGACCCTGACTCTGCTGTTGATGTGTCACTAGCTTTCATCTGAACAAAGAGAGGCTATTACTATTACAGTCTGATAAACTTTATGTTCCAACTACCAGAATCAAAAACCTTACCCCATAATAAGTCTGCTTATCAGACGGAGATATTTGGGAATCACTGCTTAGAACAGAACCAGCATGTCTACAGAACGTCCCACCACTGCGACCCATCTGCATGAAGGCTGAGAAAATCATTAGAATGATCATATATTTTTTTTTAACACACTTAGAATGATCATATATGCATAACAGAAACATAACCAACAATCAAGAAACAATCACTCCACCTTTAGTATCTCAGGATCTTTCCAGGGCCCTTTATCAGATCTCATACAACCTCCTTGATCTGCACAAGTGCAAGTACCACCGAGAAAATCTGGCAGCTGGCTGAATAATTTCCAAATAATATGGTCAGAGGATACAATTATATTTAACGAAACATTATAAAAGACTCTAAGACTCCCTACCTTGCATCAATCACCTCAAGTAATTTGTTCTGGTACTTGTTCCCAAGGACCTGTTTGGATCACACTGATGCAATCAAGTCTTCCACAAGGAAAAATAAAAATTTTAAGTAGATATGTAAAAACAAAGGTTGTAAGTTACATCTATCTTGGAGACAGTCTTTGGATCAAGAAACGACTTCACGGTGCCCCAAAGTAGCTTAAAACCAGGGCCAGCATTAATGATGAACATACGGTAAAGTGTCTGCACACATGTTAGTAAACTATGCTTTAAAACATGTTTCTGCTCATAAGAAAATGAACGGCAAGAGCAGAACTAATACCTCAGGATAGTTATCATTATCAATCTTTTGAAGCTGGGTGATAAGATCCCGCGCAGATTTAGTAAAATTCTTTAATCCCTGCAAAAATATATTTATTTATCGACAAATAGCACAAAGAAGACTTCGTTAGAAAAAAAAAAAAAAGACAGGCATGTATGTACCACGCCTTGGACATCAAGAATTGTTGTACTGGAGTCGATGTGTCTCTTAGCAGCGATGCAGCAAGCAGGAAACTTGATGGTAACAGTCTTTTCAAACTCTTTAACATGATATCTCAGATATCTTTCCAACGTAGTGACTTGCAGGAGTTTGCTAGGGTCGACTCTTCCCAATCTCTCAATGTAAACAGGTCTTCCTTCCTTGTCAACACCATGGTATCCCTGAGGGTAGTATTTTAGAACTTGATCCAGTTCAGGAAACTCAAAGTCCTGCCAAGTGAAGTCATCAGTACAGCAAACTACATGTCCACGTCGGGCAATACATGAAAATTAACAAAAACCTGGTTACCTCCAAAATGGTGTCTGTACCAAAATCTCTTCTCCATTGGATCATGTTAGCCCACATCAACTTTGCTTTCCCAAGATCGAATCTCCTAGCATACAAGAATCTACAGAAAGAAGAGATGTCATGAAAACAAAACAAGTGGTCTCTCTACTTCATACTAAAACATATGCATGATCTCATCATCTACATAACAAGAAATACATGGATTCACACAAAAGAAAAGATGATTATAATAGGGAAAGAGCAAAAAGGACCTCAGCATCATGTGATAATCATCAAGACTTGGAGGAAGCAAATCATCAGAGATGAGTGACTGTCTGAACTCAGAGACATATCGCAACTCCTCAACATCATGTATGTCTTCGAAAGTAAGAGATGGAGTCCGATCGATGCTTCTTCCCTTGCTTAGCCTCCTCTTCCTGCTCAGAGAACGTCTTAACTTACTAGAAGCCTTTGATGCTTTCTTCTTGAAGATTCCGATTCTAGTCTTCTTCTCGTCCTCTGAAACTTCGAAATCTGACTTCCGTTCTCTTCTCTCATCGTTGCCGGAGAAACCTTCAAAACCTTGAGAGACAAACAATTCAAGATTCATATAAAAACGAAGTATCTGTGAGTCTTTAGAATTAATATTAAAACATTCAGAGTCATACAAAACCTTGAGAGACAAACATATAATCTTCAGTTTCAAAAAAAAATTTACTAGACAGAAGATGATGAAGAGATGCGAGAAGAGACTTTACATGGTATTGTGAAACGATCAAGAGGACCAGACATGATGAGAATCGATCGAAGTTGAAGAGTCGACGAGCCTTGACAATTCGGAAGAACGAGAGAAAGCATAGAGAGTGAAACGGTAGATGAAGAAGTTACTCTGGAAATTTAAGTTTTTTTTGTGCAGTTATGATATAATTAATGTGAAATAAATGTTTTTATTTCCATGGCCGCCGGAAATACAAAGAAATCTCTGCCATATCAATGTTTGAATATTGTCTCATTCGCTTCCCTTTCGTCTGCCTCTTCGTTTCTTTTTGATATTTTTTATTTTATTTACTATCACAATCCAACAGCGGTTTGTTTTTGTTATTACTTGATTCAGACATCAAAGACACGTGTGAAGCTCTTGGCGGGAACCCACTTCTGTTCGATTATGACCTTGTTTTCTTTTTTATTTATTTGTTGTTTTCAGAATCTGTTGAATTTTGGCTTTTGCATTAAAAAAATCTGTCTGTAGACATCAAATAATTTTCTTATTTGTAAAATTTAAAGTTATAACGATATTTTATTTTATGAAGATGTAGGCAATTATACGTGCGGTCCTACTTCCGGTAATCCGGAATCTGCAATAATGCGCTAAGGACAAATTGACAAAAAAAAAACGAAAACATCAAAGTAAGACTTTCCACTAAAATTTATTAATCTAATTACGAGATGATGATCAATGTATGATATGTACACATCACTGATTGGTTTCACACGATGACACTACATACAAAGATTTTATGTCTTTTTATCTTCGGGGAACTTACTAACGTGCACAAGTGTATGATAACAGACGAGTATTCTCCATCACACGGAAGAGATTATTTCTTTTGCAATTTGGAAGCGTCCATTTTCATCACTTTGATCGCAGCTTCATAGCAATGGCTTCTTTATTATTTACATAATATACTAATATTTATATAAATACCTTTTGTCTCCGAACTGATCTGCAGTGATAAAAGAAACAAACACAAAACATAAATTACTAGTTTTGGTTTGCCTATAAGACCAAAGTAGAATGAGCTTTTTGTTTTTTCTACCATACCCTGTCGATCATGTGTATTTCCTTAGTTTGCGTTTCGCTTGAAACTGGCCGAGCTTGTCTCTCCACTCAGCTGCAACATCCATTCAAACCAACACCAAGACAGGACATTTTTTTTTTTTTTTTAAAAACACCGAATAAAAAAAATTTTGAAATGGGAGAGTCAGGCAGAGGGCGAGACTCGCTTTACCTGCTTCATCATACCGTTCTTCATTAACGGCTTTCATCATGTTGTTCAAGAGATCAAACTCTTTTGTATCAAGACAAGGCTGACCATTTGGCCTACACAAGTAGGAAAAAACACAACGTTTTTGTTTTGTTAAGTTCATCATTGTCAACGTTGTTCAGACTAATTTCACTAGCGACATAGAATTACCGGTCTAGTTCAGTATATAATATTAAACCATTTGAAGCAGGTGCTTGCTTTAATAGCTTTCCAGACTCGATGACTCTCATTCCATCACTATAAGCTAGAAACTTGTTGACTTGGACGGGTACCTAATGAGTGAGGAGTCGCACCATTTTTCAAAGAGTGGTTAAGATGATCCCATGAGTAATATGGTTATTGTAATATAACTGTACCTTGCATCTGACAGCTATATTAATTGCATCTGAAGGACGAAGATCGAAGCTGACACAATCCGACTTATCACCCACCTACAAATCCCATTCAGAGCAGCCTTAGCATAAGAAATGGAAATGATACACGCATCTGTAGGCCAGAAGTTGCAAACCTTTGAAAGGAATAACTGTGCGTAATAGGCCTCGTGAACTCTTGTGGTAACTCTAACAAGCCGAACCTGCAGAGAAAGTTGGTGACTTTCTTCCTATAATTATTTGTATTAGAAAAAAAAAAAAAAAAGAAAGGTGAGAGGAACCATAAGGCTTTACCTCGAAACCCATTTTTTCTACCATCTCCATCACCACTTCGTACATAGTTGGCCTTGCCTACACAACCAGTACCCAAAAAAAAAGTTCCATTAAACCTTTTCTTCATAACTCTCACTGATTCAAACAGAAGCTAGAGATAATAATTTATCAAAAAAAAAAAAACGTACTATTTTCACATTTGTCAATGCTGCCATAAGTAACACACTTGGCATCTCCACTGCAATGAAAACCAATAGATAAATGGAAATAGTCAACACAAATGAAGCTTGCAAACAAAAGAAAAAAATGAGTGTGAGATCACAACATACAGACGATGATAGGAAGAAGAAGACCAGTTCCATCTTCCATTTTCAGCACAATAGCAGAGTGTGGAGCATAACTCGGAAGATTCCCACCCTGAGGATTATTGTGAACACAACGAAGTTGCCTACCGTCTCTCATCTTCACCATGAAACCATCCGGTCCACTTCTTACCTCAGCTAACACACCAAGAAGAAGACATCAATGATTAGAATCAACTATACAAGAAGAGAAAAAGAGAGAGATGGATTTTTACCAGCTTCAAGTACAGTAGACTTGACATAATCTTCATCGTTCTCGTTGAAATTCTCTGCTGTGCTTCCGGTACCACCAGAATGCGAGCTGAAAAGACACTTTATACTCTTACACCTCCGTACCATCACTGTAGCAACCTGGGACTTGACATTTCTGGTCTGATTGCCCCAAAACTGGTGTCTGAGAAGCCTAGGTCTCGAAAGAGAGGAGCTGACAAGTGAAGCAGACAAACCCAGTTCTCTGGGACGAACACTAGGGCAAACAATCGGTGCTTGAAGCGATCTCATCTTCGATTCACAACACATCAAAAAAAAATTAAAACTTTTTTAGAATCAAACATTACCAATTCTCTAAGACCCTAACTTGATTCACAGTTCACACACAAAACCATAAAACAGCTAATTTGAACTATAATCTCAAGATCGGTGTATTCTCGATCAAAAGAAATGATAACTATAATTAAATATGATCTCGTAGCTGGATCTGAGCGATGATCATATTAATCGAAAGAGTTGAGACTTTTACCTTCAAAATTTCGAAAGATTCAATTGGATGATTCAACAGAGGACTCAAGGAAGTATCATATCATCCTGAACAGACAGATCAACGAAATAATATAAGAAAGATATTTTTTTATCGACCGGGTTTACCGAATTTACCCTTTTCACCAATTGCTTGCGTTCTTTTGCTTGTGTTCGTGGATGAGGGTAAAACGGAGAATTGACGTTAGCATGATGACGCGGAGGGTAACTCGTGGAAAAACTGACAAGTCATCAAGTAACAGTCGCCGAATAATTATGCCTGAATGGATGCCACGTGTGCGGCGCTTGTGTCAGTATTGGTTGGATAAGGTTGTTTGGATAAAATGTACGAGAGAGTGACATTACTGAAGACTGTTTCGCAGGCTCGAAAGTCAATGTCAACCAAATGGGCTTTGCCCCATTTAGTTATTTATCGGCCCCGAATGATATAGGCTTAATGGCTTCGGCTTCACTAGCAAATGTCAAGTCCGTTGCGAGTGAGGATACACTTCTCTTTTAAAATTGGGTAAATTAACCTTCATAAGTACGATAGATTATCCAGATATGAAAATTAAGCGAAACAGAGAAACTACGAAGGTGGAATCTATTAAACCAAGCCCAATACAAGTCTATGAAGAAAGCCCATGTGTCAAGGTCTGGAAGCACTAGTATAGCGGGTGTTAATGAGACTGACTTAGATTTTTATAGTGTTCGTTGATTTTAAAAGTCGAGAGATTTATTAAATTTTTTTAAAAAATTTAAGTATATTATAAAAATCTACGAAAATAAAGTAATATAATAATTTTAAGTAGAAATATTTTTACTTTGGGTCACATTACTCATCTTTTATTACACTATGAGACACAATGTTATACAGACACATTTTCCCCACCAACTGGTGTTGTGTCTCAACTAACTTTTCACCTTTTCGTTAGATCCCAATCAAAAGATAGCTCACTATTTATTGACTAAATTACATTTAGCGGGCTTTACTCTCCAACCATTGATCTTGTTAAAATTTCTATGGCTGAGATTTAGTCAAGTAGATCTGGAAAAAACATATATTTACATTAAACAACAACCATTAGATCAACCTACCTTCCTCCTATTTTTGACGGTCCAGATTAAATTGCGCATCTAACAATCTTCTTTTCTCCCCACGTCGGTATCTTCTGTTTTTGTGGTCAT
>CM028693.1:15353417-15598829 GCA_016771965.1 Brassica carinata | reverse complement strand
TATAATTTTAAATATTTAGTTTATTAAAATTTCATATCTTTAAATTAGTGGAATTACCATTATAAAATCTTCATTTTCTAGAGAAATAGAGGCATCAAAGGTTCCAAATCTCTTTGACCATCATCTTATGTCAGTGCTTTCGATGAAACTATACATTAAAACCAGATTTTCATATTTTTGAAATTTTTCAAAATAAAGTTAACCTTCAAACTATTGAGTTTTGATAAATGCTTAAGCTGAAGTTTATACTCTTTACTTTTGTTTTAAAATTTTAAAACACATTCTACATTTGAATGCGTATTCTAAACTCTCTTTCATGATATATAGGAATCATTATAATTTTTAACATTTAGTTTACCAAAATTTCATATCTTGCTAAATTAGTGGATATACCAAGTTATAAAATCTTCATTTTCTAGAGATATGGAGGCAACAAAGGTTCCAAACCTCTTTGACCATCATCTTATGTCAGTGATCGATGAAACTATACATTAAAACCAGATGATTACATCTATTTTGCCTGCTCTTAAGCATACACCGTATGGACGAGCATAGAAACTGGGTTACTCGGAACTTAAAACAACATCAGATTGGTATATGATGTTTTGAATCTTCTGCAAATGGGTCAGCTATTCTTCTATCTTAAAAGTCTGGGCTTGTAATGCTATTGGCCTCTAAAAGCCAACTAACAGTTTCAGTTACCGTCCTCTACGGTCACCATAACTTCCAAGTATGCATAAGAAATGAAACGGTGACTTACGTATATCTCTAATCAGCGGTTTATCGACACGTATATATAATAGATAACACGAGTTGCTTTATTAATTAACAAAAATGTTTCTTGCATCCTCATTTCCACGAGTATTTTATACGTTCATGTAAAATGTATACGTATCGTCTTATGACGTGTGTGTAACTGTGTATAGACCAGAGAGACTAATGCAACATGACATGATTGAACTTTACTTTTTGAAGAAATTCTATAACTTTCCTTTCCCGTTTTCTTACCCCAGTAATAATTTCCTTTCAAGTTAAAGTTTGCTTTTTTAGAATAAAAGGTTCTTTAATTGGGTTTGCTTGTAATAATCTTATATAAATCAAGCTTTTCCAGAGTTCGTCCACATCATTAATTCATTATTGTAAATATACTTTTAATTTTTAAATCTTCTTTTCCTAGCTTTCTGCTGCTGTATTACCACTGAAAATAACAAATCTGCGAACAAAACATTAAATAATTTTCTGTGTGTTTTAGCAAAATAAAATAAAATAATAATTTTCTGTGTGAATCAAAACTCGAAATAGACATGATTTTTATTTCTATAAACGAGAAAACAATTTGGGTTATGTCACGATCATATTATTATTATTAACAATATTCAAGTATCTTAGATATTATGAATAAAAATGTGAAAAATAAGATTTGCAGACAAAGAATTGACTTTTTAAAATTCGCAAATAGTTTCTTTCTCAAACTCCCAGCGTCGCGAGAACAAGAAGCTCGACTACCAAAACATCCGACGCGGAGACTTTAGAAGAAAAAAGCTAATTACTCCTCCGTAATCTCGTATCCAAAGCTCTTCGATCAACGATCCCTTACTCCTCCTACCTCTTTCGTGATCCTCATCAAGAAAAAAATCGTTTTTGTTGTTCAAACATAAAAGAGCAAAGATGGTTACCTAGTTAGTGCTTCAATTACTGTTGTACTTGAATGTAAAGGATAAACAATTTTTACCAAGAGAACTGATGCATAAATAAAATAGTGATCGTTCTTAGCCACATCATTGAATCTCTCGTTTGCGTGAAAGCACTCAACAATACTCAAACCTTGAGTCACGTAATGGTCCTCTATCTAAATACAGATAAACAACAAAAATTATCCTTTTTAGCATCAGAAACACATATGGATACGAACACTAAATCTCTATCAAACACAGCTACAGAACAATGTTATCCAAGATTTAAAATTTATATGTTAAAATAGACACAACAATAAGACTTAGCTGACAATCAAGCAACATACATAACATCAAGGAGACAATTTCATTTTGTAGACAAACTAAAACTCCACAATCCGTAATCCAATATCAAAGTTCAATTTCAAAGCCAATTCAAATTAATAGAAGAATAAGAAACAGTAACCATGATGAGCAAGATCTCAAGAGGAGGAAGAAGAGCGAGGTTAAGATGATGAATCTGTAGCCGATAGATTGTTAGATCTGAATGAAGAAGATGAAGCAACCGCGGAGAAGAAAGCGGGATTTCACAACTCGCTCGAAACCCTAGAGAGGGACACGATATCGCAGCAGTAGAGGAAAAAAAATAAAGAATGCAAAAAGACACGTTTGGAGCAGATAACCTAGTCTTTATATATGGACTTTATTTTAAAGGAAAACAACAACGATCAGAATCAAAAGCCCAAACAGAACAATACGACAAACAAATGAAATGCAGCGCATGAGTAAAAGAGACACGTGTCGACGCGAAATGAGACGACTTTATGACGTGTCACAATGAGGAGAGAAAGAACATATCTTTATATATATAGATTTCTATAATAAAATATTTTTTCTATGGAATATCAAATCCAGGAACACAACAGCACCAACTTCTGCGCTTAAACCAACTGAACTACCACATCTGTGATCGACGATTACAAACTTGGTTCAACAAAATTATTCTAATTCATTCATAACTAGGTTATATTCGCTCATCTACCATACTGACATGTTCTGATAGCGTCTAGTTTGGTTTCCTTAGGTAGATCGGTATTTCTTTTTTATTACTTGGCTTCCCATGATGGATAAGTTTGGTCACTTGTTTTTGAATGAGAAGTTGAGGAGCGACTTAGCCTTGCCCATTCTGTAAAGAACTAGACACAACAAAAGATTACATCTATTTTGCCTGCTCTTAAGCATACACCGTATGGACGAGCATAGAAACTGGGTTACTCGGAACTTAAAACAACATCAGATTGGTATATGATGTTTTGAATCTTCTGCAAATGGGTCAGCTATTCTTCTATCTTAAAAGTCTGGGCTTGTAATGCTATTGGCCTCTAAAAGCCAACTAACAGTTTCAGTTACCGTCCTCTACGGTCACCATAACTTCCAAGTATGCATAAGAAATGAAACGGTGACTTACGTATATCTCTAATCAGCGGTTTATCGACACGTATATATAATAGATAACACGAGTTGCTTTATTAATTAACAAAAATGTTTCTTGCATCCTCATTTCCACAAGTATTTTATACGTTCATGTAAAATAGTACGTAGCGTCTTATGACGTGTGCGTGTATCGTAGACCAGAGTAACGCAAGATGACATGATTGAACTTTACTTTTTGAAGAAATTTCAAAACTTTCTTTTCCCGTTTTCTTTACCCCAGTAATAATTTCCTTTCGAGTTAAAGTTTTCTTTTTATGGAATAAAAAGTTCTTTGCTTGTAATATACAAATCAAGCTTTTCCAGAGTTCGTCCACATCATTAATTCATTATTGTAAATATACTTTTAATTTTTAAATCTTCTTTTCCTAGCTTTCTGCTGCTGTATTACCACTGAAAATAACAAATCTGCGAACAAAACATTAAATAATTTTCTGTGTGTTTTAGCAAAATAAAATAAAATAATAATTTTCTGTGTGAATCAAAACTCGAAATAGACATGATTTTTATTTCTATAAACGAGAAAACAATTTGGGTTATGTCACGATCATATTATTATTATTAACAATATTCAAGTATCTTAGATATTATGAATAAAAATGTGAAAAATAAGATTTGCAGACAAAGAATTGACTTTTTAAAATTCGCAAATAGTTTCTTTCTCAAACTCCCAGCGTCGCGAGAACAAGAAGCTCGACTACCAAAACATCCGACGCGGAGACTTTAGAAGAAAAAAAGAAGCTAATTACTCCTCCGTAATCTCGTATCCAGAGTTCTCGATCAACGATCTCTCACTCCTTCCTACCTCTTTCGCGATCCTCATCAAGAAAAAAAAAATCGTTTTTTTTTTTGTTGTTGTAATTCTGGGTTTATGGAGTTTGCACAAAAAAAGATTTTGACTTTTGAGATTAGCGTAGTAAAGAAGCACATTCTGGGTTGATTCGTTTTGAGTAAGAAGACATTGATTTTGTCAAAGTTACTTACCTTCTTGTTTTTTTAAAAAAAAAGAAGAAATTCCTTTCTTTCTTTTTTCTTTCTTTTCCCTTTACTCCTTTCTCTATCCTGTTCTGTAAGATTCTTAGATTCTCCTCCAAAGTTTGAAGCAAAAGAGGGTCCTTTTAAGATTCTCCTTGTTGGCTGCAGTTTCGTGATTCGATCGTTTCGTGTATCCATTAAAAGCGGAGGAGTAAATCGTGTTTTAGAATTTTTTCTTGGGGGAGGTTTCGTAGAAGCAAGCATACTGAGATCTCTTATCTCTGATCCAGGATTTCGCCTTAATTTTCTCAAAGGTAAAGCTTTGATTTCCAAGCATCTACCAGCTTATTTGATTGCTCCATGCTGAATTGTTTTTTTTTTTCATTTTTGAACTCGTTTGCCTAATTGGTTCCAGGTTGTAGGGTTTATTCATGTGTTGATTTGATTCAGAATGCTGTTTTGTTTTTTTTTTTTTGATGTTTGGAAATGAATGAATTAAAGGGTTTCTGCTGAACCAGAGAGATTCCACGATTGTGCAGGTTGAAAGAAGTTTAGCTTGCATTGACTATGAGCAGATAGTTAGTTGTTATTAGGAAGAGGTTACTTAGTATGGGTTGGTTTAACAAGATCTTCAAAGGCTCTACCCAAAGGTTCCGGCTTGGGAATGACCACGGTCACAGTGGCTATTACCAGAGTTATCCACATTCTTCACATGATGAGCCTAGTGCTGATACAGATCCTGATCCTGATCCTGATGAAACTCATACTCAGGAACCATCTACCTCTGAGGTTACTATGACTGATTATAATACATTAGCTCTGGTTTGCACTGTTGCTTCAACTCTTGCTGTTTCTCTTTTACTAGGAGGATACATCGAACGACCAGGAGAATGAAGAAATAGACCGTGCAATCGCATTGTCTCTATTAGAAGAGAGTCAAGGACAGACAAACACAGGCGCCGGTGAGTCCTTTTTCCGGACAGATGAGCAAACTACATTTCTTCATTTTCCGGTTATATGAAAAGATGGTTTAGTTATCAAACTACATTGAACTTTGCAGGGAAATACGCAATGGTGGATGATGACGAGCAACTTGCTAGAGCCATACAAGAAAGTATGGTGGTTGGGAATACGCGTCAGAAGCATGGAAGTAGTTATGATATTGGGAATGCATATGGGGCTGGAGGAGACGTATACGGGAATGGACATATGCATGGAGGAGGTGGAAATGTATATGCCAATGGAGATATTTATTATCCAAGACCTACTGCTTTTCCTATGGATTTCAGGTTCGCTTTTGATAGTCTGTTAATTTGGCTGAGATGTGTTTAAGTTTCTTTCCAGCTTATCAACAACGTGTCAATACATAGGATTTGTGCTGGCTGCAATATGGAGATTGGCCATGGAAGATATCTGAATTGCTTGAATGCACTATGGCATCCAGAATGTTTTCGATGTTATGGCTGTAGGCACCCTATTTCTGAGTACGAGGTGAAGTCAAAGCTTTCTCATTCTTTCGGTTGTAGTTAACCTTTGAAGTAATGCATAACATGTTTTTCCTTTTTTTCTGAATAGTTCTCAACATCTGGGAACTACCCTTTTCACAAAGCTTGTTACAGAGAAAGATATCATCCAAAATGTGATGTCTGCAGCCACTTTGTATGTAAATCTTCAACCATTTCCATCGTTAAAGTTCCTTTTATGCATTGTTTTCTTCGGATATTGCACTTATATTTTTGTTGCTTTCTTGTTTTCGAATGTAAATTTCTTGTACAGATTCCAACAAACCTTGCTGGTCTTATTGAATATAGGGCACATCCTTTTTGGGTCCAGAAGTATTGCCCTTCTCACGAACACGATGCTACCCCAAGATGTTGCAGTTGTGAAAGAATGGAGGTGAGTCTTACTCCCCTAACTGTCACACAACAAACATCTGTTCAAAGTCAGAAATGTCAACTTTCGTTTTTTTGTTTTGTAGCCACGCAATACAGGATACGTTGAACTTAACGATGGACGGAAACTTTGTCTCGAGTGTCTGGACTCAGCGGTCATGGACACTTTTCAATGCCAACCTCTGTATCTGCAGATACAAGCATTCTATGAAGGGCTTTTCATGAAGGTAGAGCAGGACGTTCCACTTCTTTTAGTTGAGAGGCAAGCACTTAACGAAGCCAGAGAAGGTGAAAAGAATGTGAGTAAACAACATACAATTGTCAAGTAGTTATTTGAATATATTTGTTTTATCCGAAGTGTTTTAGCTTTTGGTTGTATGCTTCTTAGGGTCACTATCACATGCCAGAGACAAGAGGACTCTGCCTTTCAGAAGAACAAACTGTTAGCACTGTAAGGAAGAGATCGAAGCATGGCACAGGAAACTGGGCTGGGAATATGATTACAGAGCCTTACAAGCTAACACGTCAGTGCGAGGTTACTGCCATTCTCATCTTATTTGGGCTCCCTAGGCTACTCACCGGTTCTATTCTCGCTCATGAGATGATGCACGCGTGGATGCGGCTCAAAGGTGAGTTTCTTGTTCCTTTCTTAGTTCACTGCTTCTTCTCTTGTTACACATTGTTGAATCGTGTTATTACAATGTGGTCGTGGAAAGGATTCCGGACACTGAGCCAAGACGTTGAAGAAGGAATATGTCAAGTGATGGCTCATAAGTGGTTAGAAGCCGAGTTAGCTGCTGGTTCAAGAAACAGCAATGTTGCATCATCATCTTCATCTTCTTCTGGAGGAGGATTGAAGAAGGGACCAAGATCGCAGTACGAGAGGAAGCTTGGTGAGTTTTTCAAGCACCAAATCGAGTCTGATGCTTCTCCGGTTTATGGAGACGGGTTCAGGGCGGGAGGTTAGCGGTTAACAAGTATGGTTTGGGGAAAACACTTGAGCATATACAGATGACCGGTAGATTCCCGGTTTAAGAACAAAGTCCTTTGCTTTTCGATTGTGGTACCCTTTTTATTTATAGGATCATCATATTCTTATGTGATTGAATTATAGTTGTAATCACTCCATGATTCTTTTGTATTTCTGTCATCAGATTCAGAGATGGCCCAACCTAAATCGAACCGTATCAAACCAAAAGACAAAACTGAACCGAACCAAAAACTATATATAACTGAATACTAATAAGTAATAACTTGTTGCAATCACTCGTGGTTCGTTGTCTGGGACGAGCTCGTTTGTAGTAATTAAAGGTAGTCATTTCGCTGAAGCCATGCATTAGAAAGACAAGATGGTTGCAAAAAGGCTTGGTTACAGGATCCTATTAATAAGTCTTTGGATATGAATGAAACTGTTTCATCACACACGTCTTTTGGCTGTAACAAAGCTATAAAGAACTGACAGTTATTACTTGTTAATTGTCGGAGTTAGATAATGGCCAAACGATTGGATGGGTGGGTCACTGGGCTTATTAATAAGATATGATGATCAACAGATCAAACGAGTGAGCTCTCTATATCAGATTGTTGGTCAGATACGATTGTAATGTTTTGATTGTACCAAATTTAATAAATGTGATTGGTTACGATAAGTTGCTTCAGATCAACTCAAGCTACTGTGATTAAAATTGACGGGCTACCTCTTTCGTTTTCTACTTTCTTGGATGTGAACAAACCACAAACCTACCTTCGATTTGTGTCTCTTATCTTCCAAACCGTAGATCTTATCCCGGTCTGGTTTGATTTTGAAATACCATTGTATACCATTGTCACGTGTTACTTATAATAAAAGCTCAGAAGTCACTCAACTTGATATTTTTGACCGTAGTCAAATAACTTTCCACTCGCTATACTTTTGATGTAAAAATCTCTTTATAATATTTTTTTTTTTTTGCGCAAGGAAAATGGAAAATGATGGAAGTATCGGCTCAAAGGTCAAACTGTACAGTTAATGTATGATGGGACTTTGCTCGTGCTTTTTCCTTTCTCTCGCTCGTACCACCGACACTCTGTTTCCAGTTATTTCTTAAAACGTAAGCCAATTATTAAACTTTATTTAATTTACTTTTTTTTTTTTTTTGTAACACACTTTATTTAATTTACTTAACCATTAACTTTTAACATTATTGGATCTGCAGACTGCATCATAGGCCCTCGTTACTTTATTCAAACGAGCACGTTCCGGGTTACGAATTACTTGTAATAATCTGTTTTCTACAAGAACATTTCTTTCATCAAATATCTACGTTGTTATTTCTAGCACTATCCAGTATCCATGCATAATCAATCTCATATGAATATACGTGGAGAGGAGCTTTTACTATGGCTTTGTTTTCATATTCTCTTCTTCTTCTTCTGGTTTTTGTATGATTTGGTACATTAATATGAGAAAATGGAATACCGAAACTTAAGACACGTGCTTTTATTTTGAAGACGGTTAATAAAACTTCGAAAATTAGGCAACACATGTGCTCCTCAACCTATGAACCATCTACACATAGAATCGGTCCATGGAACATCATGTACCTTCTTCCTTTTACAATAATAGATTCTTTTTTTTTGTCAATACAATAATAGATTCTTATAGTTGGAAAGACTGCAAATTCTATCTCTAAAAATACCTTTTGTTCCATTTACTCTCATATTCCCCATATCAAATATGCAAACGCAAACGCATCCTTTTGTGGCTAATAAGCGCTCAATAATTATTCAATCATCTCCAATTGAGGAAAATGCCAATGGGAAAAATGGGGGAAAAAGCTTCTTTTTACCAAGAATATGTCGTTTGAACATAGATAGGTTATCATGTATAGATAAAACCAATCTACTTGCTCTAAAAAAATCATTTGTTAGTCATGAATTTATAAACGCTTTCGTTTTAAAAAACTTCATTTGTTCCATACTTTCCATTAGAGTTATTACTCTCATTTTAATACGAAAACACAAACACAGCGCTTTGCCGCCTCTAAATTTGCGAAACCATTTCAACCGCCTCCGTTTTATTGTTAATTTCTATATACTCCGAACAAAACCATCAAAACAACAAACAAATGCCAAACGCTTTCTGTTTGTCACAATTTACGAATAGATTTACATGGAAAAAAAATCACGTTTATATATTTTTAACGTATGTATATATGTACCGGTATAATAAGTAAACCGAATCTGGTCAAGAATCCAAAGCAAACGGCGTCTGAAGAAGATCGTAGGGAGACCAAAGCGCGTCTAACGGACAAGGCCGACCAGCGTCGAGTCTAGCCCATGGCTTACCTTTCCCACTCCAGTGCAACAGACTCACCGGACCAGGATGCAGGTCTCGGCACAGCCCCCTGAAGTTATCCCTCCCAAACCGTGCTGGTTCCACCGATGATTAACCGGTTTAATCAAACCGGCGAAAACCAGCAGAAACGGCGGTAACGAGCCGAGCTCGTATATCCTCATCCGCTTCTGCATCGCCATCCACTCCTCGATTCTCGCGGTGTACTCTCCCTCGCGCCACCGCGAGAGATCGATCACCATCACTCCGGTGTTGAAGTAGCACGCCTTGCGGTCGGCGAACGTCAGGAGAGCGTCGGGTTCGACCAGAAGGCCGAGGTGAAGTAGGAGGTGAAGTTGGCGTTGCAGTACTCCGGCGCGGCGAGGACGGAGTCCCGGCCGAGATCCGTGGCGGAGAGTTTGGCGATGTCGTCGACGAGGATCAGATCGGAGTCTAGGTAGACGACGCGGCGGACGCACGGCGGGAGGAGGTCGGCGAGGTAGCTCCGGGCGTAGTTCAGGGACAGTCCAAGGCGGAGCGGATGGAGGAGGAGATCAGACGGGAGACGGAGGAGACGTTGAAGACGTAGACTTCGAACTCGAGGTAAGGGAACGAGGCGGAGACGGTGGAGCGTAGAGACGACGCGTCGGCGGAAGCGGAGGCTACGAAGTGGAAGACGATGTTTTCGGGGCAAGAGGAGTGCTGGAGGACGGAGAGGACGGCGGCGACTGAGCCGCGAATGTAGGCTGCGTCCAGTGTCATCGCCACGTGGACAGCTCGACGAGAGCAGAATATTGGCTTGGTCGACACGTCATCGTCGTCATCTCCCGGATCGATTAGGGGCAATCAGCAGAATTATAAAACTGTGGGGCTTCTTTGAATTTTTGGATAACTGGAGTGGCGGAAATGGGATAAAGAAAAACAATGAAGAGAAGCGAGAGGAGAATGAGAAGAAGATGTTGGGACATGTTTTCTCAGACTCTCCTATATTGGAAGGTTCTCTCTCAACTGAGAAGAGCTGTCTCCGAGACTTTGATCATGTGTGTGTGTCTGTGAGAGAGAGATATAAAAAGGGTTTTGCTTAGATTTTAGGTTTCTCTCATAAATTTATATATTGATTAGATTCCAAGCCCTTTTCATCATTTTCTATTATACTTTTTCATGAACATAATTAGCCATTTAAATGATAATAGCTGCTGAATCCGATATTATTGTGTCAGTAAAATATATTTTCTTGGTCAAATACCATTTACTGAGTTTTAGAATTTGGGTATTCTTTAATTATTTGTTATAGATTGAAGAAGTGTGGGAATTTATTACTTCCACATGTTAACCGAAAATCATTGTAGATCCACATTATTATAGGCTATATAACGTACATTAAATTGGTGATTAAGTTATTCAGCACGTACAGTAGTCTTTGTAATTTGATTTTATGTTGTTTTCTACACAATGCAAAGAAAGACATGGAACTTGATATATGACATTGATATGTACTTATCAAAATCAAATTCACACACGTAATATACATATGTTGTCTGCATGCAATACAAACAAATAGTCTTTTGGAATTCGAATTTTGCGGATATATGTCTCGATGATTTATATAAATAATGTGTGGCTAGTACTAGTACTTGCTATACGATTCAAAATGCACCAAGAATAGGGGACTATGAAAACGTGATGAAATGAATGTTTTGAGAATAATTTAACAATCAAAACTTTTAAAATAATATATACATGACTTGGTCAGTAATTTTTATGGTTGAGATGTTATGTTTAGCTTAAAACTTCATTGTCAATCCATTCGTATTTGTTATAGGTTTTATTAGTTTTTCTTTGAAGTTTCTATTATGGTCCTTTTTCCCCTTCCATGACTATGAAACTCGGAGGGGAAAAGATATATTTATATATAGAAAATCGGATCCATTTTTAAAAGTATAGTAACACTGGTATGCATTTTACAATATTGCTTCCATCCTTTTCTTTTAATTTGCTTATTGGTTGTAGATAGTCTTTTATTTTTCAATGATTGAAATTTGAAATTTTCTTATACTTCTTTATATCCGTAACCTTTAATTTTTATTTTCATTTTTGGCTCACAAGGTGGGCACATGGTCAGAGAGCTTTTTGAGTGGGTTTCTCTTGTTCTTTTCCTTCTAATTGTCAGCATGAACTAAGATTTTAGAATAAACGATTATTGTTACTATCATGTAATTATATTGTATTTGTTTTTAAAAATAACACTAGCTCTAGGGAAAATGGGTATTTTATTCCCCAAATATTTGAAATCAGCACTTTTAATATCCAAGTATTGCTTGCGCAAATTTATTCCCGAACTTATTGTTTACTGTGCAAAATTGGCCACGAAATAGTCAACAGTTAAAGTCTAAACGGAAAGTTAACGATTTCCGTCTAATATTTAACGGTTGAATATTTCAAATCCAATTTTGCGCAGTTAACAATTAGTTCGGGAATAATTATGCACAATTAATACTTGGATATTAAAAAATACCGATTTCAAATAGTTGAAGAATAAAAACTATACTTTTATTATGAATTTTTAAATTAAAATATCAATCAAATTTTTAAAATTCAAGTTAATTTTTTTTATCAAATTGGATAAAAATTTATAAACTAATTAGAAATGTTGCCAATGCACAACATTGACTGTCTAAAGCAGAGATCCATAAACAATACATATATATATATATGTGATTTACATTATTTTTGGTTAATTTTGAAGACAGATATTTAAATTGTGAAAGCTTATACACATTTATTTCATATATAAATACTGCAAAACATTTAATATTATCAAAGTTAAATATAAAATTCTTGCTATTTACATTTATAAGATTACTAACTAATCATTTTGGATATTTGTTTTAGATATATGTATGTTGTACATAAGCTATACGATATATATATATTCGTAATAATTTATATGTCAATGCACAACTAAAAAACATTTAATGGGTTTTAAATCTAGATTTTGTAACTAAATATTACAAAGATGTATCCAAAAATAAATTTTAGAAGGATATACTGGTTTCATCCAAATTGATAAATTTTATTAACTCGTATTTTAAAAAACTAGTATATATATATATCTTGATTGAAACTTATATAAATCATAATAAAAATATATATGAACGATCTTACAAACTTATAATAAAATATAAGTTTTTAGCATGGTCTATATAATTTTTATAATGATATACAGTTTTTTTTACTATGACCAATACATATTTTTATGATTTGTATAACCTTTTACAAAAAACTACAGTAATAAAACACTTATATAGATCATAATAAAAGCTTATAGACATTGAATGCGAATAAATAAAAATCTATATTTATCCAATTTGATAAATTTTCTTAACTTGAATTTTAAAAAATTGATTGATATTTTAATTTAGAAACTACGGTAATAAAACACTTATATAGATCATAATAAAAGCTTATAGACATTAAGACATTGAATGCAAATAAATAAAAATATATATTTATCCAATTTGATAAATTTTCTTAACTTGAATTTTAAATGATTGATTGATATTTTAATTTAGAAACTTATAATAAAAGTATAGTTTTTTATTCTTCAACTATTTGAAATCAGCATTTTAAATACCCAAGTATTAATTGCGCAGAATTATTCCCGAACTAATTGTTAACTGTGCAAAATTAGGTTTGAAATATTCAACCGTTAAAAATTGGACGGAAATCGTTACCTTTCCGTTTAGACTTTAACGGTTGATTATTTCAAATAAATTACCTAGCATGATCGGCATGATTAAGTTCATTCTTGTAGCAATCTTAGATATTAAAAGTCTTAGATTTCAAATAGTTGGGGAATAAAATGCCCATTTTCCCACTAGCTCTAAGCTTATTTATCCATCATCATAAAAATAAATACAGAAAAAGCAAGACGCGTGGGCCAAGAATAATATCTCAAATCCTAGTGGCACGACTTTTCTGTCATCACCACCAACCAAATGTAAATCGCGAGTTCTTCTTTGGGGTTCTCTTAAGAGTTTAGTTAGACATGACTTTTTTTTCTTCTGTATTCCTTTTTGCAATTTTTAACGTCATTTTATTTGAAATGAATACATTCATTTTGCAACACAGGCTGTCAACCAATAATGTGTCAACATTCGCTATTAAGACATCTCATTGCAAATTTGCAATACACCATAAAAGATAAATTCTATGTGTACGAATCGATCTTCAATCTAAGCCCTAACACAATTACTTAGTCCACCTGTTAAAACGTTTCATTTACTTGGTAATTTACATGCAGAATGGTTTTCAGATATAGTTTCACTGAGTTAAATTTAGAAACTATACTGTAAAATTTAAATACGAGAACAGAAATAATTAAGATGCAAAATTGATCTGCTGGGCCATCGTTTTCTCTTGAAAATCGCTTCACTTATTTCCTAAGGGTATTGGGTGCGATGACTGCGAGGTTTCATTCTTCTATTTACTTTCATATAATTTCAAGCAAAACTAGTTCATTTCATCATTATGATTCTCATAATATGAATGATATATAGCGACACTCATAGCTAATATTTACGCCGCTGATCCAAATCATGATACTCAAAAACTATGATTACTCTTAGTATTTAAACGTTAAACTCTTCAATATGTGTTTTGATGGATATAAACACCACGGTGTGATACTAAAATTAACATGTATAACAACGTAAGTTTAACAAAATAAATAGTACGTAACTATAATATTATCAAGTTAGAAATATTTGCGTACAAAAAAAAGTTAGTAATATTTGTCGTCTTAGTTCAAACTACATATGAGTGCTCTCTCTACTAAATCTTCAGGGTATGTCATCAATGAGGCATATGGGTGACCTCATATATATGACACTTTACACATAGTCGTAATAATAGATAAGCATGTGTCATGAGTGCATGAATAGAAGGCTCTTAGTTAATACATGTTCATGTATCTATGCAATATACATATGTATCTGAATTTTTGAAGATAAAATAAAACACTAGTATATGATTGGCGACAAATATAGTGTAGCTTTTCCAATTGTATGCGTGTGTATGAACTCTGACAAAAATTGAAAACATACCATCAAATAAAAATTTCGAATAACATTTATGGTGAATCCTAAATTCGGTAACAGGGGATTTGGAGACTAGCAAAGATGTAATGAGATTAATTTAGGACCAAAGGTTTCGTTTAATGAAGTGTTTAATACAAAAGCCGAATAGAGATAAAGAACAAATAACTCGTCGTCTTCGAGATGGATATCTGATTTTCTCTACTTTATCTCTCTAGTCTCTCTCACTTGCCTCCCCCTCTCTCATTCAATGCTCCCCTCTACTTATACTCGATCTAATGAGTCCCTTGTTCTGTAGTGGTTGTGTGTCAGGTGGTTGGTTCGGCATTCATCATTTCCCTATTGCTTGTTATAGGGTTCCTGTCTACGTTTGGCGGTTGGTGCAGGCTACGCGTCGTAGGATCCCAGTTGCTTGCGTGTTTCGTGAGTCTTTTTTGACGTGGGCCTTCGGTGGTCCGCTTTCATTTAATTCTCAACTCGCGAGTGGGCCGGATTCCCATCCTCCAACAATAGCCCCCCCCCCCCCGAGTCTGGAGCGTGGATACGCGTTAGGCGTCATGATTGCGATTGCGAGCGAATTGAATAGATTTTCTCTTCTCAGACACGTACTATATTTTGAGCGGTTCTTTTTCTTCGTGAGTTGGGTCTGCTATAGTGAATCCTGATTTCACCTCTTGAGAGTCTTTCAATCACATCGATAGGTGTCGGAATCTTCATTTTTGCCGCCCTGCCTTCTCCACTGCTACCTGTTCTTCACTTATTGCTCTGTCTGCTCCCGTTTTGCTTCGTTCTATAAGAGGTACCTCCCTTTTTCTCGATTTTGTTCTTTTTAATTGTGCTTCCTCCTCCTTTTTTGTTTTGTTCTTGCTCCTGCTCTACTTTTTCTCCGGAATTCTATTGTCGGCGTCTCTTAATCTTATCGGATGGATGAAAACCTCGCATCCTTGGTCAGGACTCCGGAAATGGCCGATGTCGATGATCTTCTTCGTCCTTTATCTGACCCTGTTTCCTCAGTGGAAACTCCCTCTTTGCAACCGATGAGTTACACTTCTCAGGCGGCGACTCCGTCTGTCGTGCAGACGGCCACCCCTACTATTCAGGCGGTGGTTTCTTCTGTTGCCAATTCCGTCGCCCGAGATGGTCACGAAACCGATCTTCCTCCTGCTTCCCGCGGTGGTTCTTCCGGAGGCGAATCGTGTGGCGAGGATTCTGCGGCTGGTGAGTCGGCCGAAGGCAGTCAAGGGGGTGCGGCGTCTTCCTCCTTTAATGATGTGAGCCTACGCCATATGCGAAAGAAGTGCAGGATTTCCCAGGATATCGAGGTCCGGCTTCCATCGGAGGAGGAGGGGCCTTGGTCGGCGCCTCCTGGCTGGATATGCTTGTATAGTCAATATTTTCTTCAGTCGCGGCTATGGTTTCCTCTTCCTCGCTTGCTGACTTCCTACATTGCTAGACGTGACGTTGCTATTTCTCAAATGTCTCCGGCCGCCATTCGCAATATGGTGATATCCCTAGTTCTGGGTGCGGAAACGGGCGTTGAAATTGATGCCGAGTTCTTTGAGGCAATTTCTCAGATGAACATGATATCGAAGGAGACGTTCTCAGTTAGTATCAAGGCTCGTTGTCGTTTGACTGCGGGTTCGGTCCCGACAAAGGCCGACGGAAAGCAGCGAAAATATTTCTTCGTTCGTGTTGACTCGGCTTCTGTGGCCGATCCTTCTGCGGTTTTTAGGACCGAGTAAAATCCCGTGCCTGGTAGTTTTGTCTGTTCTCTCGGTTTTCGTCAGCCTTGGTTACTTGATTTACTTGAATTTGTTTGTTTCTTCTGGTTTTAGTGGTTCACGCGAGGTTTCGTCCCCTTCCGTCGTGGGTGGCTGATCGTTTGGCTCGGCTTCGTGCTCCTGGGAAATCCGCTTGGGCCGACTTTTCCGTCGAACGCATCCGTCGGGCTTTTCCTTGTCCCGTTATTGGTGAGTTTGGTAATGATTACATTTGATTTGTTCGTCTCTATTTTTGCTGTCTGTCTTCATTCCAAGTTTGTGTCTCTTTGTCAGCTCCTCGGGTAGTCGTTCCCGATCCTCCTCTTGTCGCCGAGTCTTCGGAGAGGAGGGGCAAGGTTTCTGCCGGTAAGAAGATGGGGAGAGTTAAGAGGGATATCCCCGTGTATGCTAAGGTTATGAGCGAGACGTCTTCAGCTCTCCCGGCGGTGGGTACGATAGAAGGGGGTTCGTCCTCCGTGTTGGTCCCGACTTTGCTTGTTGCCGCTTCTACTCCTCCGGCGACCGGTCCTTCCGTCGAAGTTATTTGTTCCTCCCCGGATAGGGCTGCTGATGACGGTGGTCGTAAGGTTCTTGGTCTCCCTGACCCTGTTGCCCCGAAGGTTCCTCTGTCGGTAGTCCCTTCTGATCCCGGGGCTTCGACCGTCGGTGATATGGAATGGTAAATTTTTCTGGACGACCGCCGGTAAAGGTTTCCAGAAAAAGAAAGAGGACTTTTGTCTTCGAGGATCCTGATTCTTCCCCTCCTACTCCTGAGGACTGTGTGCGGTGTTTGCATAGTTTCCGTTTGTCGTCGAGTTCCATGCCGGATCTGGAGGACCTGTCCTTTACTCAGGATTACACCGAGTGGGCTTCGTGTGAAGCTCAGGTATTTTTCCTTTTTCTTTCGTTCTTTCTCCCTTTTATATCTTTCATATTCCTGATCCGTGTTGCTTTTGTAGTCGAAGATGAAGGGGAATCATTTGGTGGGACTGTACGAAGGAAAATGTAGGCGTTTATCCGGCAGTCTCGCGAAGGAGAGTCATTTTTTGGCTGAAGAGAGGGAATGATCGGTTGTTATCCTCTCGTCTTTGAGGACTCTGAAGGAAAGCTCAACTGCTCTCTAGGCCGATAACCGGGGTTTAAGAGCCGAGGTCGATCGTTTGAAGGGAGACATCGCTGACCGGGATCGTCGCGAGGAGGGGCTGCGATCTGAGAAATCGGTGCTGGAAGCGGAGGTGGCGCGTCTGAGAGATTCTCTTGTAGAATCAGCGGAGTCGGAGAGGTGCCGTGTGGAGTCCGTCATGTCTGCTCGTTTTGGCGGTTTTGTGGAGAAGGTGAGGAAGTATCTGCGTGATCGGGACGCGGTCCGTCGTCGAGTTCTGACCGAGTCAGCTTTCGGGGGTCGTCAGTTGCCTCAAGATGTTTATCAGCGAGGGAATCCCTATTCCTCCGGCAAAACTTACCGAGAATGAGCAGACTTTGGCAATGCATACGGCTGCTTTGGATCAGATGGAGGTGAACGAATTGGACATGCATGATCTTCCGTCTTTTTCTTTTGATGATGACTCGTCGATCATCTAATCGTCTTTTATCTTTTTTTATATATGTAAAACTTTGAAGACTTAATAAATTTCTTATCTTTGCTTTCCTTTGAAGTCGTGTTCTGGCCCCTTGCTTGTTTTTATCGCAGGAAATCTTGTCCTTTTGCTCGTAGTTTTTGCTTTCGGCGGTGGCCTTGTCGTATTGCTTTTGTTGTATCTACTTATAGGCAGGGGGCTTATCTTTATGCGAGTTTTACTCGACTTCACTATCGGATCGGGGTTTTTAGGTCCCTAACCGAAAGCGTTTCTTCTTTAGGCGGGGGGTGGGACTCGGCCCGGCTTACCCCCTATAAGGTAGGATCGAGATAAGTGCATGAGCTAACTTGATACGGCTTATCCGATCACCGACCCGTGCGAGTCTGGCCTCGGCTTCGCCGTCGGATCGGGGTTTTTCAGGCCCCTAACCGAGAGCGTTTCTTCTTTAGGCGGGTGGGACTCGCCCGGCTTACCCCCTATAAGGTAGGATCGAGATAAGTGCATGAGCTAGCTCGATACGGCTTATCTGATCACCGACCCGTGCAAGTCTGGCCTCGGCTTCGCTGTCGGAATGAGGTTTTTCAGTCCCCTAACCGAGAGCGTTTCTTCTTTAGGCGGGGGGCGAGACTCGGCCCGGCTTACCCCCTATAAGGTAGAATCGAGATAAGTGCATGAACTAGCTCGATACGGCTTATCCGATTACCGACCCGTGTGAGTCTGGCCTCGGCTTCGCTATCGGATCGGGTTTTAGGCCCCAACGAGGCGTTTCTTCTTTAGGCGGGGGGCGGAACTTGGCCTGGCTTACCCCCTATAAGGTAGGAACGAGTTAAGTGCATGAGCTAGCTCGATACGGCTTATCCGATCACCGACACGTGCGAGTCTGGCCTCGGCTTCGCCGTCGGAGCGAGGTTTTTCAGGCCCCTAACCGAGAGCGTTTCTTCTTTATCTTCTTTTTTTTTGTATTGTGGCTGCACCCTTTTGTGGGTTGCCTACGTACTCCGAGGGAATCAAGCCACACGTAGTCCATGTAGAGTACTGCTCACGAATTTTTTTTTTTAAAAGGTCGGGCATTAAACGTGTCCGCATGCGGCGCTTATTCCGCGAGCTCAAGTTGGGATCTATGCGGGTGTTGCTGTTGCTTCCGGTGGTGGTAACGGGGGCGATGTTTCATCGGTCTTCTGAGATAAGTGCATGAGCTAGCTCGATACGGCTTATCTGATCACCGACCGCAAGTCTGGCCTCGGCCGCTGTCGAATGAGGTTTTCAGTCCCTAACCGAGCGTTTCTTCTTTAGCGGGTGGGACTCGCCCGCTTACCCCTATAAGGTAGAATCGAGATAAGTGCATGAACTAGCTCGATACGGCTTATCCGATTACCGACCCGTGTGAGTCTGGCCTCGGCTTCGCTATCGGATCGGGGTTTTTTAGGCCCCTAACCGAGAGCGTTTCTTCTTTAGGCGGGGGGCGGGACTTGGCCTGGCTTACCCCCTATAAGGTAGGAACGAGTTAAGTGCATGAGCTAGCTCGATCGGCTTATCCGATTACCGACCCGTGTGAGTCTGGCCTCGGCCGCTATCGGATCGGGTTTTTCAGGCCCCTAACCGAGAGCGTTTCTTCTTTATCTTCTTTTTTTTTGTATTGTGGCTGCACCCTTTTGTGGGTTGCCTACGTACTCCGAGGGAATCAAGCCACACGTAGTCCATGTAGAGTACTGCTCACGAATTTTTTTTTTTAAAAGGTCGGGCATTAAACGTGTCCGCATGCGGCGCTTATTCCGCGAGCTCAAGTTGGGATCTATGCGGGTGTTGCTGTTGCTTCCGGTGGTGGTAACGGGGGCGATGTTTCATCGGTCTTCTGAGATAAGTGCATGAGCTAGCTCGATACGGCTTATCTGATCACCGACCCGTGCAAGTCTGGCCTCGGCTTCGCTGTCGGAATGAGGTTTTTCAGTCCCCTAACCGAGAGCGTTTCTTCTTTAGGCGGGGGGCGAGACTCGGCCCGGCTTACCCCCTATAAGGTAGAATCGAGATAAGTGCATGAACTAGCTCGATACGGCTTATCCGATTACCGACCGTGTGAGTCGGCCTCGGCTTCGCTATCGGATCGGGTTTTAGGCCCCTAACCGAGAGCGTTTCTTCTTTAGGCGGGGCGGACTTGGCCTGGCTTACCCCCTATAAGGTAGGAACGAGTTAAGTGCATGAGCTAGCTCGATACGGCTTATCCGATTACCGACCGTGTGAGTCGGCCTCGGCCGCCCGTCGGGCGAGGTTTTTCAGGCCCCTAACCGAGAGCGTTTCTTCTTTATCTTCTTTTTTTTTGTATTGTGGCTGCACCCTTTTGTGGGTTGCCTACGTACTCCGAGGGAATCAAGCCACACGTAGTCCATGTAGAGTACTGCTCACGAATTTTTTTTTTTTAAAGGTCGGGCATTAAACGTGTCCGCATGCGGCGCTTATTCCGCGAGCTCAAGTTGGGATCTATCGCGGGTGTTGCTGTTGCTTCGGTGGTGGTAGCGGGCGATGTTTCATCGGTCTTCGAGATAAGTGCATGAGCTAGCTCGATACGGCTTATCGATCACCGACCGTGCAAGTCTGGCCTCGGCCGGCTGTCGAATGAGGTTTTTCAGTCCCTAACCGAGCGCTTTTCTTTAAAGCGGGGCGGACTTGGCCTGGCTTACCCCTATAAGGTAGAATCGAGATAAGTGCATGAACTAGCTCGATACGGCTTATCCGATTACCGACCGTGTGAGTCGGCCTCGGCTTCGCTATCGGATCGGGTTTTAGGCCCCTAACCGAGCGCTTTTCTTAGCGGGACTTGGCCTGGCTTACCCCTATAAGGTAGAATCGAGATAAGTGCATGAGCTAGCTCGACACGGCTTATCCGATCACCGACCGCGCAAGTCTGGCCTCGGCCGCTGTCGAATGAGGTTTTTCAGTCCCTAACCGAGGCGTTTCTTCTTTATCTTCTTTTTTGTATTGTGGCTGCACCTTTTGTGGGTTGCCTACGCACTCGAGGGAATCAAGCCACACGTAGTCCATGTAGAGTACTGCTCACGAATTTTTTTTTTTTAAAGGTCGGGCATTAAACGTGTCCGCATGCGGCGCTTATTCCGCGAGCTCAAGTTGGGATCTATGCGGGTGTTGCTGTTGCTTCCGGTGGTGGTAACGGGGGCGATGTTTCATCGGTCTTCTGGGTTCGCGGGATATTCTTCCTTTCTTCTTGTGGTGGTTGCTTTTCTTCCTCTCGGGGGATGATGCTTTCTTTCGCAATTGTTACGTGCTTCACTTTGGCGTCTTGTCCGCATGATTTCTTCTGTTGTTGAGTTTTTTCTTTTAACTTCCTATTGTGGTCGTCTGGTTGTCCTTTTATTCACTCTCTTGTCTTTCGTTCCGTTACGAAGCATGCTCTGGACGCACTCTGACTTCCTCTGATGGTGCACACTCCGTTCGGCAGCGGGATTTTGATGCATTGGTGGTAATTTGATGGTATTGCCTTCATGGAGTTGATCCAAGGGGTTCCAAAGATCGCGTTGTAGATATTGGGCCTATCGATTATCGTGAATCGCACTACTCGATGGGTGTTTCCCACGTACACCGGGAGCTTAACCGTTCCTTCCGATATGGTGGTGTCTCCTGTAAAGCTAACGAGGGGACTCCTTTCTGGCTTTATGCGGCTTTCGTCCACATCCATCTTTCTTAGCGCATCTTTAAAAATTACGTCAACGGAGCTTCCGGTGTCGATTAAAATTTTGGAAACTTCACAGTCGGCGATGGTCAACGTGATGACTAGCGGGTCATTGTGCGGGGAATCAAGCCTCTTAGTGTCTTGGTTGTCGAAATTCACCGGTGGGTGTTTGACCTGGTTGTCGGTGACGTTGGTTCTGTGTTCGCCCGGTTCATCGGTGGTTGTGGCTATTCTTGCTGCTTGCGGGGTTCCTCTCATAATAATGTTGATCCGTCTTCGAGGTGGGGGCGGGAGATTGTCTTCTTGCCGTTCTTCCTGATGTTCCCTCTTCGGGGATCTTATCTCCACACGGTGGTCATTTTTAGTTTCTCTTTCTACGCGGTCGGCTCTCTTCTCGGCGATGTTCTGCGTTGATCGTCCCTTTGGTTGTCGGCGTCGATTCGGTTTCTTTCATTGCTTGGGGATGTGATTTCTCCTCTCTGAAATTTCCCGAGTAGGTATTCTTGCAAATGTCTGCATTCCATCGTCGAGTGTCCGTCCCTCTTATGGAACTCGCAATATCTTGTGGAGCCGTCTTCCCAAGACCAATTGTTCCATGCCTGTCTAGGCTGCCTTTGTGCTTCGCTGACGTGGAAGCTTGTGGCCTTTCGGTCGTTGTCTTCCTTCCTTCGTTCTCCTTCCGTCCGGCTCCGTGAGTCGCGGTATTCCTCCTTTGGTCTGTCCTTCGTCACTGCTGTTTTTGCCGTCGCGTGTTTCTTAATCATGGCTTCTTTGTCCTCTTCCAGCTCGACGAATAGGTTCGATCTGTGCAGCGCATCTTCGAGCGTGTGTGTTTTGTTTATCTTGAGGTCTTCACGCATCTTTGATTCGTACCATAAAGCGTTGATCAAGGCCGCTGTGGCAATTTTGTCCGGTACCTTGACACGGGACACGATCTTCTTGAATCTTTCGATGAAGCTTCTGAGGGATTCGGTTCGTCCTTGGGATAGTGTGTAGAGGTCCGCTTCTGTTGCTCCGTCTTCGATGTAAATCGAATAATGCTTGAGGAATGCCGTTGATAACTGTTGGTAGCTGTCGATCGACCCAGATTCGAGCCTTGAAAACCAACCGAGAGCCTGTCCGCTGAGGTTTTCTACAAATAGCTGGCAATATCCGACGTCTCTTTCGTCCGGGGTGAAATTCGTTCTTCCCATGGCTATGGTAAACGCGTTCATGTACTGGCGGGGATCCGAGTTTCCGTCGTAGGTTGGGAACCTTATTTTTTCCCATATGCTGTATTGGTTTGTCGTAGATTCGGACGGTGAATGGGGAATTTTGAGTTTCCTTCAATACGCGATCGATCTCCGGCGCCGCACTCGTGGCTTGATTTACACGGGAGTTCATTTCTCTCAGGGTTGCTTGCAGTTCTCTTATCGCTTTGTCTCGGTCCGCGTTCTCCGGGTTATTTTGGCTTTGATCGGTGTTGGACGTTGCCTACCTTTGTATCGGTGTCTCTGAGTTTCCGAAGAGATTTCTTTGGATTTGTGCTGCCCGTCCTGTGGATATGCATCTGGCGTTCCATAAGTTGCCTACTTCTTCGTCATGACCTTGGGCAGATTCGGGGTCGGGGTTGTCCGTTCCCGTTTTTGCGCGGGTGAAGTCGTCGACTTTTTCTACTAGAATTTGCAATATTGTTGTTAGATCGTTAGTTGGCGCGTTTCTTTCATGCGCGTTTGGGGGTTCCCTTCGATATTCGATTGCTTGTGCCGGAGGTGTTGCGTTTGTCAGTTCGGCGGGGAGATTCGTTCGTGCCGTGGAGGGCATCGTAGAGGAAGCGTTTCTTGCCACAGACAGCATGGCGTTGATGTTTGCGCTGGTAGGAGGGCAGGCGTTTCCTAGGCCCGCATGGCTACCTTTTCCTGCTTCAGAGGAGTCATCAGTTGTGGTGTTCGGTGGCTGTCGTTCGCCGCCTTTCTGGGTCGGTCCCCCGGGTATAGAGGACATTCCGGTGTTCGCGACTTTTTGCTGACTTTCTGCGTTGGAAACCTTTCAGCCCCACGGTGGGCGTCAATTGTTGAATCCTAAATCCGGTAACAGGGGATTTGGAGACTAACAAAGATGTAATAAGATTAATTTAGGGCCAAAGGTTTCGTTTAATGAAGTGTTTAATACAAAAGCCGAACAGAGATAAAGAACAAAGAACTCGTCGTCTTCGAGATGGATATCTGATTTTCTCTACTTTATCTCTCCAGTCTCTCTCACTTGCCTCCCCCTCTTTCATTCAATGCGTCCCTCTACTTATACTCGATCAAATGAGTCCCTTGTTCTGTAGTGGTTGTGTGTCAGGTAGTTGGTTCGGCATTCATCATTTCCCTATTGCTTGTTATAGGGTTCCTGTCTACGTTCGGCGGTTGGTGCAGGCTACGCGCCGTAGGATCCCAGTTGCTTGCGTGTTTCGTGAGTCTTTTTTGACGTAGGCCTTCGGTGGTCCGCTTTCATTTAATTCTCAACTCGAGAGTGGGCCGGAGTCTCATCCTCCAACAATTTATAGGATATGTATATACATACATGTGCTTCCAAGAGTCCATAAGCCATAACTTCAGTCTTCTTCTGTATAGTTAGATAGGTACTATCCTACTTCCTAATACTTTTGAAACTTGGATGCATTGACGTCATGTGAATTAAATATCTGTATGTGTATCCATTCGGTCCCATACTTGTTTTAGTAAGTAAAATTTATAATGCTGCATGCATGTTTTTGATAGATAAATTAAAGCTTGAGAGTTGAAACAATACTAACATAGTACTCAAAACATTATATACTATTTTTTAGGAAGAAGAAACTAAAATCTTATTGAGCTATGTATAAATTCATATATTTACAATGTTAAACTTGGAATAAATATTGTGACGATGTAACAAATAATTATGAGAACAAATCATAATAGAACAAAAAATCTTTCTACCGCCCAAGGCAGGCAATTCTTCAGGTAGCTAGCTACTACCAATTAATAAGGAGCATTTTGTATCTTGTATTCCAAAGCTAACACTAGAGAATATCTACTTGCTGTAAGAACTTAGCCAACAATGCGGAGAAGACAAAACCAAACTGAGAGACAATCTCTTGACCAACAAGAAGACATTGTGCAGACAATAATTTAGATTGAACCATCACTAGATTCATACTAGCCTCAAATTCAAGATCTTTCAATACAATACGAGGCTCCAAGAACGTGTTTGCTAAAAAAGCCCACCAATAATTCAATATAAGCCAACACCATGACATAATGGTAAAATATTGATCGATTTTAACATTATAAGAATAAACTAAACCACATAAGTCTTGAAGACTCGCAAAGCAAATCCTTAAAGAAACAGGTATTATTAATTAACATATGAACAATTTTTGCTAAGCACAAGATTACAAGCCAAATCGTAGCACAATTTCCCGGGTTTTATACAATACGATCTCAAATAAACAACTGGAAGCAAAGCTGTCTAATCGATTTTCCTCACTAGCTCAAGATGAGGGAAAACACAACGACGATGAAAACAAAGAAAAGCAATGCCTTCAAGTGATGGTCTTGTTGCCCCTGTCGCCCCGTGTACCGGTTATAACCATGCATATGCGAATGCCCTCCATGGAAAGGGTTCGAGAACCCGTGAGGGAAGCCACCAGAAGCAGCAGCAGCAGCTCCATACATGGCTGCATCAGGGAACCCATGGAAATGGAGGTTGAACAAAGAAGGAATCAAACCGCCAAACGCAGCCGGCAACGTAACGTTCCCGAACCGAGCACTTGCCACGGGAGCTGCAAAACCTCCCATGAACCCTCCAAAACCGTGACGACCACCAAAACCATGGTTTGGCTCGGGAGGTTGCGCTGTTTCGGGTCTCTGTCCCGAAGGACGGTTCGGCACTTGGATTCCAGGAATGGACTTGGACCTAGGGTCGGTAGATGATTTGCCTCTACCGTACAGAGGAACCAACCTGTCTTCTTGGATCACGGCTTTGCAAACGGGACATTCATTTGAGGTTGAGTGGAGATGGAGCCATTTGTATAAGCAAGGCCAACAGAACAAGTGACCACAGAGAGTCACAATGGGGTCTTGAGCCAAGTCAAAGCAGATGTTACATTCGAAGTTACTCGAATCTTCGCTGTTTGTATTGTTGCCGCTAGAACAAGAAGGTATATCAGACATGATCCACAAAACAAACCTCTGTTTCTCTTAACTCCTACAACAGCAACAACCACATGAGGATTTGAATTAAATAAAAGAAACAATGAGAATTAAACAAAATACTACTACTTTATTTAACTAATCGCATCAGAGAAAGATTGTATAAGATTTCATTTTCTGCTACTGAATAACTCAAATTTACTTTGTTCAATATATATTTTTACTCTATACCTAATGATTTGTTTTTGGAAAGTTATGTATATTGTATATTGATTTTGTAACATCAATTTAAATCACTAAAATTATTTGCCCAAAAAAGTAATTCTCATGGATTCAGTAAACAATTTTAATTGCTGGATCATTAAAGCTTCATAAGGATTTAATAAACCTCCAGATCTCTATGTTAAAAACCACTAAAATCTCCGGTTATATATTCAGGTGATTATAATAACCAAACTAATACCGGAATCAAACCAAATCAAGCAAATCACTAAGCATAAACACAAAATTCAAGAAATAAGACATGAAAGAAGAACAAGATAATAACAAAACGAGAACTGGAACAATCTGAAACGAAGTAATGATCGGAATATATACGTACCGATGGATTAAAGAGTTCGATCACCGCCGAGCCGCGATGAAGGGATCCAAGACTGATCGCAATCCCGCGAGGAGCAACTTTCGCTTAAGGGCTAAGATTGGCCGGAGACAGGGAGGGGACCATCCATGGAAAAATCTTTTGACAAATTATTTAACTGACCTTTTTTTTAAATTATTTTTGTTGTCTTTTTTTTTATTTTACTTAATTGGCGTGTCGTAGTGGTCCCTAGATACACGTGAGCACATGTGTACACGTGACTTTGAACTAGTGGTTATTTGAAGTCAACTATGTCTTGTTGATCGTTGGATACAGCCATATAACGTAGGGGTGAGCATTTTATCCGTGAAATTTGTTTCGATTCGTTATTCGTTTCGATTCGATCCGAAAAATCCGAATATCCGTAAGTCTTCGAAGCAAAACAAATATTAAAATTTAATATCCGTTAAAAACGAAACAAATCACAAATACTAAAATTTTTAAAGGCGAATATCCGATCCGCTCCGGTTTTTATACAAATAAATGAATATCTATAATTAAGTATGTATTAATTTTTACTTCAACATATATTTGTATTATTTATAAAAATATATAATGTATTAAATTAAAGAAAGAATATAAAATCTTTCTAAAAACTATAATTTTCTAAAATTATGTGTTTTATCAAAAAATATTATTTTATTATAAAAAAGTATGGAACATATAATTCCACTAATTTTCACATTTGGTTTAATATTATGTAAGAATATAAAAAAAACATGTATAATTTTGTTAGATTTACGTATATAAAATATGGTGTATGAGATATCCGCAAATATTCGTAAATATTTAAAAAGTTCGAATATTCAGAAACCGAATATCCGTATTTCTCCGAAGCAAAGCAAATCGGAAAATTAGATATTCGTAAGATACGAAGCAAATCGCAAATACCAAAAAAATATGGTACTATCCGATCCGTGCCCACCCCTAGATATAGGTAGGTCGAAAACGATCTAGTTAAAGTTATTTCTGAGTTCATGTATCTACCAGTTAGTGTATTATTACCGTCCCACGAGGCGGCTTGAAAGGCTTTAAATTCAATTTTAACAGTGTTGGTTTGACTTTTTCACTATCCTGAACTTCGAGTGCAAAATTACTTTCGTGTTTGATCATTACTCTGGTTCGACCGTATAAGGATCCTCTATTGGCCATCTTTGCCCTTGAGAGATGTAGGTGAGGTTTGTGATCCTATTCGGAAACCAGAGAATCTCTAACATGAAAATCTTATTCTCACGGAATTTAGAACCTATAGGTAAAGAGTGTACTGGCTAACATCAAATCCATAAAAGTTCTACAAAACTCTTTTTTTTTGTTTAGACAAAACTCTCTTCTTATGACCTTTTTTGTGTGGAAATGCAATGTATAATTTGAAGCTTAACCACGCTGCCGTTCTTTCGTTGAAAATATATTCAGAACTAATCCTTCAAAAAGCTTCATATCTACTATGTTGGACAAGTTCCATTGGTAAAAGTGCTGCTGGACTAACTTTATTTCATTCGGGATTCATTTGAATTGTGAAGAAAGTGTGTTGCGTTATTTAGAAACAGAGGTGAAACATTTTCTGATTTGGTCGGTGAAGGAAGTGCCACATAATTGAGACCCCCCCCCCCCCCACCCCAAATAAATAAATAAATAAATAAATATATATATATAAGCCTTAATTTTGTGGATGACATGTGAGATACGAGATACGAAACACATGTACTGATTCAAGAGATCTATCTTTCCATGCAATTTCTGTTCTTGACATGCTTTTGCATGCTCCAGTGTATCTATAGTATGTTTTTGTTCCTTAAACCTTATGTGAATAGCCGCGCGAATAGGTGCACAGCCGTGCAGGTGGTGATAACGGGTAATGATAGAACGAGCTTTGAGCCTCTCGTTTTTTAGCCATCTTTGGTTAGAAAAGTGGTGAAGAAACCTAAGACTTAAAACCTAACAATCCTTCTAGTTGCCTTTGATCCCTTAGTCCATTAATTTCCTGTGCTTTGATCTAAGCTATTTTTGTATTACTTGGAAATAAGATCCTCTGAAAGAGGATACTTTTCAAAGCTGTAAATGATGTATGACGAAAATATTATGAAATAGGGAGGCAACTAGTAGTACTAATTTAATACCGAGACTCAGCAATGAGAGGTCTTCTAGAATTTCGAAAAGTTTATTTAAGGGTTACGTAATAAACACTGCACTTGTGACTGTAGGTAATTAAAAAGCTATCAAAATGGATTTAAACTCTTGAGATTTTCCCACCCTCCCCCCCCCCATTGCAGCGGGGACATAGAGGTCTGTAAAACACATTATTAACCAATGGTCATAAATTATTGACAAATTCTTGGGTTCAACCTATAAATTCACCAATCAATGATAATTGATTATTTTATATGCATATTTTTTTTTAAAATGAAATAGAATATTTAGAATTTATTTTTTAAAATAAAAGGATAAAAAAATAATAGTAACTGGAAAAAAAGAATTTTTTTAATATTGTTAAAACCGTTTATACTAAACTCTAAACCCTAAACGCTAAACACTAAACACTAAACCCTAAACTCTTGAGTAAACCCTAAACCGTTGGATAAAGAGATATTCTAAGGGTTTAGGGTTTATCCAAGGGTTTAGGGTTTACCCAAGGATTTAGGGTTTATCCAAGTGTTTAGGGTTTATCCAAGGGTTTAGGATTTAGTGTTTAGGGTTTAGCGTTTAGGGTTTATTATGAACAATTTTAATAATGTTAAATTTTTTTTTCTTTTTGATAGCTACTATTTTTTATATTTTTTATCCATTATTAAAACTGTTCATAATAAATCCTAAACGCTAAATCTTAAACACTAAAACTTAAACTTTTGGGTAAATCCTAAATCCTTGGATAAACTCTAAACCCTTGGAATATCTCTTTACTCAAGGGTTTAGGGTTTACCCAAGGGTTTACCCAAGGGTTTAGTGTTTAGAGTTTAGTATAAACGGTTTTAACAATATTAAAAAGAAAATTCCAGCTACTACTATTTTTTATTTATTTATTATCTTGTTGTTTAAAAAATAAATTCTAAATATTCTATTTTTTTTAAAAAAAAATCTGCATATGAAATAATCAATTTTCATTGGTTGATGAAACTATAGATTCACCTAGTGGGTGATGAACCCAAGAATTTCTCTAAATTATTTTGGTTGCAACTTTTGCAAGTTACCTAGGCATTCATATGTGTATCGTCCGGGGATTTTATGGGATAGCCTGCGGCATGCTAAAATTCTTCTAACCGTCTTTGAAGGGTAAGAAGTTAATTTTTTTTTATCTTTTCAACTATGTAGTTAAAAAAGTATACATATGTATAATTTTGTAGAGAAGGTAAATATTAGAAGAAGGGTGAGAAATTAAACAAAATTATCTTTTCAATTATTAAGGGTTTGACTGGTGTAACCGGAGCGGTTGCGGTTTTAAGCGTTTTCTAGAGATTTGTACAACTGGTACACCGGTTAGAAATTGGTGCGCTTACGGGACTTTATGACTGGTAAACTACCAAAAACAACAGTTTTTAAATAATAAATTAACTATATTTACATTTTATATAATTATAAAAGTATTAAAAATCATAATATTATAATAAATATAAAAATTATATTTATAAAATCATAATTTTAAAATTTTAAAAAATTATAGAAATTATTTTTATTTTAAAGTTTTACAATATAAATTAAAATATGATATGCATACATTTTAAAATTTCTATTGTTTCAATTTAAAATTTTATTTAATATTTTTAGTTTTATTTTTATTTTTGATTTTTTAAAAAAAAAATTTTACCGTCCATAACCACATGGCTTATTAGTTAAGGCAGGTTTTGATTTTAAGAGGTTGAGGCGGTTTAAAAGCGATTTGTAGCGTTCTTGTGATTGTTTCAAAATCTTAGCAGTCATTACTGCAAGCTGAATTCTTGGCGTGGTAACGGAAAAACCAGTCAAGTCCCTAATCTCGTTTTACCTTGAATGGTTAAGTGTTATTATGTAGTTCAAATATAATGTCAAAATCATGTAAGCTATCACGTAATTACAAGCCCATATATTAGTGTATTTCTTTCTTATTACACATAAATAAATAAATAAATAAATAAATAGGAAAATTGCCAGGAAAAAATGCAAAACAACTTGAAAGCCTTTCGTCAAAAAAAATGCAAAGCAAGTTTTTTTTGTATAAACAAGTCAATTCATTTAATGAAATGGGGCCTTCTTGAACAAGAGAATTCTATTAGAAAAAGTTGTCCACACATTTATATAAAATTAAAGACTTTTATTGATAATTCGGTACAAAATATATTTTTTTTAAAAACTTGAGATACGTAATAAATACTAGTATTTTGTCGTACGAGGAAAATAAAAAACGTAAAATGACAAAAAAACTGAAAGCGAAATAAACTCGTACAAGAAAATTCAAGTTGGTGACGTGTGTTTTGGATCTTTGAATAAATACGTGATCAAGAATTCAAGATAGTAGAAAAGTAATCACCAATTGACAGTTGCCATATCTATCAGTTTTCCGTTCACCTCGCATATCCCAAAACCTCAGTTAGGAAAAGACACACGGATTAGACCGGAACCAATAAAATCATAGTTCAAAAGTTTGTTACTGAACACACTAAAACTAAAGGACATATTTACACACGTATCTCATGCACAGCTTACATGGAAAATAAATTATATTGTCACTTAGAATCTTTCGAAAATTAAATGATATGAAAATTACCTCTAACAAAGAAATACACCACTGCAAAAGACTATTCAACCATATATTACTGACCGGAGGTTACCTATGACCTAGGTGAGAGATAGGTGGGGCAAATCCAGGAAGTCAAATGGTTTAATCTTCAATGCTCTATGAATCTTTAGTTAAAAACTTTTTTTTAGTATGATGTGTTATATTTGCTAGTTCCGCCCCTGGTTACAGACAAAATCAAAATGTATATTCGTATGTCTTTGTCAAGTCTCCCTAACTTGAGTTACAAAAGTCATGTATATCGCCTTCTCAGTTTATTTTTGATTATGTCCGTGAAAAGCTCCACTTGTGGATTTTAACTCTGTATGTACATTTGGCCAAGTTAAAAAAAAATGTACATTTGACCAACAATTTAACTATGAGGTATTTACTTCAACTTTTTTGCATAATACAATCTGATGCATTTGTTTGTACAAAAATAAAATTTGGATTACTAGACCATATTTATATTATCTTTTTAAAACATATACTTCTCAATGTTAACTACAGTTATATAGTATATACATATAATCTAATAGAACTTTTAAAGATAGTCGCTATTTTAATAACCATGATAAATTTTTTACAGAATTTAGCTACATAGAATTTTGGTTCGATTTCTTTTCTTCAACTTATTTGAGTTTAACTTATTCAGTTAGGTAGTGCGTTTCTAGTTGAAAAATAGAATTAAAGTACAAAAACAAAAAAAATGAGTAAACTTGAATTTTTATTTTATTTTGAGAGTAAAATTGAATAAAATATGCGCTAGACGGTTTTATGTAGGTTGATTTTTGGTATATCCAAATATATCTTGTAAACTTATATTTTCTTTTATTAGAGCATTATTATTAACAGTAGAGTACACATGAATCTCAACAAATAGGAAATATTAATATCTCAGGTTTATAACTTTTTCATTTATTTTAAAAATCTAAATCATCCGTATCATGACATGTGGAGAAACTGTTTCTCACATACTTTTAAAGGTTCTTAAACAAGAGCACTTTCTCCTTCTCTTTTTACTTTATATTTAATTTTTATTTTTATTTTCAGAATATATGTGAAAACACCATCGAATGTGGATGCTCTTACTTCATAAGAACAACTTTATCGGTAAACATGTTAATTTGAAGTTCTTACTAATAAATAAATAATGTTTTAGTGTTTTTATTGAACACTTAAAATTTAATTTTTTTGAAAAAAGATTGATGAATAACAAAAATACATGTGACAGTTTAACATCTTAACAAATTCTTGCAGAGTGTTTGTAGAGAACCTCATGCGCTTCTTTTTCCTATTTTACTTTATTTATGATTTTCTTTTTAAATAAAATATCTACCTAAAAACTACCATTGGAGAAGCTCTAAGAGCACCTTTCTTGCAGATTCCCCATTTGGAATTCTTTTTTTTTGTCCGATTAAAAAAAAATTAAAAAAATTAATCAGGCCACCACTTCAATGCTGTAGTCCCCAACAGCTCAAAAACTAGCCCAAATACGTTTCCTCATCAGAAGAATTCTTCTCCTTGGTTCCCACATTTTGTGGTCTCCCCCACCAAGAACCCTCCAAGAATCCTGCAATAAGGGTGCTCTAATATTCTTATTACGAATACTCATTTTTTCAGTTTGACCCAAACTTTATAATAAACTTAATTCATTTAAATCTTAATCTAAACAGACCCAAATCTCTTAATTTTATAACGTTCAAAGATCTGTAAGTTTTATAAAAAGACATATATCACAACTGAAATGCTATTTTATGAAATAAAATTATTTATTATTATATAAAATTATTTCAGTTATTCCATTTAAAAATTTAAAGGAAAAAAATTTCTTTGTAAAAAATTTTTCCTTTTGTTTCAGATTCTAAACCTACAAAATGAATGATATATGTAGAATTCACAGACAAAACTATTTCAATCCACCTTTTTCTAAAAAAACCTTTTTATTTTTTTTCATCTATATTTGCAAATAGAAATAGCATTGATCTATTTTTACTCTAAATATAAAAAATGCTATTTCTTGAAAAAGTATTGAAATATATTTCACATCTATCATAAAATCAATCTATTTTGTAAAACAATAAAAATATATTAGAAATGGTCTGATAGTTTTAGTTTTTATTTCATTTATCTATTATCTTATTTTTCTATACCAGAAATAATCATTTTGTTTTTTGTATATTCTTAATAGGAAAAACCAGTTACAAGTTACAACCAATATCCACGTCAGTCCTTATGAATTTTATAAAAATATTGAAAATGATAAAATTCAGTCGGCAGCACACTTGAAAATTTACTATAAATAGAGGGATCCGTGCCATTAACTTTCACTCATCCTTACATACACATTCGACCAATACTTGAGAATAAAAATGGCGAACTTCTCTTGTTCACACCTTCTCTTCATCTCCTTCATCATAGCTTCAGGTATACACACACATACATTGATACATACACATATACATTTTGTTCTCTTCTAACTACTCCAATAACTTGTTCTTATTAGAGTTACACAAAAGTTTTGACAGAGCATTTTTATTTCATACAAGGAAAATGATATTATATAATATAATATAATCTAACTAACTTCGATTGCTTATTTTGCAAGGGACACTATCCGTTGTCTCCGGCACCGTGTTTACCATCATGAACAGCTGCAGTTTCAACGTCTGGCCAGGCATCCTCACTGGAAACGGCGCACAGCTCAACGACGGTGGGTTTCTCTTAGCCCCTGGAGCTTCCGTCGATGTAACCGCACCCGCGGGATGGTCCGGCCGAATATGGGGCCGAACTGGCTGCAACTTCGATGGCTCCGGCGCTGGAAGATGCCTCACCGGAGACTGCGGCAACAAACTAAAATGCGCGGGCGCAGGAGGAGTTCCACCGGTCACGCTCGCCGAATTCACGATCGGCAACGGCGGCGGGCAGGACTTCTACGACGTGAGCCTCGTGGACGGCTACAACGTCCAGATGGGAATCACGACGCGAGACGGCTCAGGGGATTGCCAGAACGTCGGATGCGTCTCGGACCTGAACGGGAGCTGTCCGAACGAGCTGCGCGTTATGGACGGGGGGAATGTCGTGGCGTGTAAGAGCGCTTGCGCGGCGTTTAACAAACCGGAGTATTGTTGCACCGGTGCGTTCGATAAACCGGAGACTTGTCCGCCCACGGATTATTCGAGGATATTCAAAGCGGCTTGCCCTAAAGCGTATAGCTACGCATACGACGACGCTTCCAGCACTTTTACTTGCACCAATGCTAATTACTCCGTCGTTTTCTGTCCCAGATCATAGATCGTAGATAGATACATGAGTAAGTAATCATTATCACAGTATCATTATTCTAATTATCAACGAGTATTACAGTGGAGTCGCTGGATGTAATAAGGGCTTTTGCGGGATGAGATAAATTCCGCAGGCTGACATTATAGTGAAAAATAAAGCTACAGAATAAAACTTTATGATAAACATGGTGTGATTAGCTCTCTTTGTGTGTGTGTGTGTGGAATGACAGCGTACTACATAATTAACCAACATAGACATGTGACATGTCTAATATTCAGAACATGAATGATTTTACTCACTCAATAAACTAAAATTATTTTAGTAAATCATCATTTTTAATTAACAATATGGTATATATTTTTCCTCGTACATGATCATTAATTTTTAGTTAAATTTCCATGTACGATCGGATATGTTCTGTTACTCTAATAATTAATTGCCTGATGCATAGTTAAGCTGCTAAATACATGTTTAATGGTGGAATACAATTTTATTTAGTATCTTGTTTTTATTTTATCTAAACGCACATGCGTTCTATAGAAGTAATTCACCGTGCCATGCATCTAAACAACGATTCCTGTTCGTACGTTTATACTCCAGTAAATGACTAGTCAGGCGAAGAAGAAAGGGGAGGGCAGATTCTGCCGTCAGAGTTTGAGCGTTTGTCTATAAAAGGCGAGAGTAAGAGTACAGAAATATCATATCTGATTGCAGCAAGAAAAGAGAGATAGAAAATCTTTGAATGTTGCGCAAAGAAAAGGACGAAGGTAATAAGTGCATGGAGAGAAACGAAGAGGATGTTTGGTTGTATGTCTTCTTCTACTCGCAACAGTTACAGGCCTGTCAATAAATTATGTTTCAATCTAGTACATAAAATAATGGTACTACAAGTTAAAAAAAGAGTGAGATAGGTCACATGAAAACACATTTACATTGTAACACACTAATATCAGAACAGATCGTAAATTCAATTGGGAGCTTTAGAGAGTCATGTTTCTTGGTTTCAAGGTATTTTTTTTGTTTGATGAGGGTAACTACATGGCTAAACAACAGAAGCAAGAAGAAACAACAATCTACAACTTAAGCCAAACATCTCCACAACGAGCTAAAACTAGCTGCAGCAAGCCACAAATGGTTAAACAAGTCAACATCATCTCCTACTTACAGGATCTGTTATAAAATTCAGGGCTTGTTTCTTAGCTGATGCAGTTAAGATCAGTGTTTCTGGCTTCTTTTGATTGCAACTTGCACGCTCTCTTCATTCTCTTGGCAGCTTGGACAAACCCCATAATAACTTGAAGCTCATCCATTTGCTGGAATAACATATAGCAGATTAAAACATTATACTTGTATTATCATAACCAAAACTATAACAGATGAGACGAATCAAGTGAAGTCTCAGAAGGATTTCAAATGTACCCGAGACATAAAGTGTCTCCGAACAATGTCGATTTGTTGCTCCTTTGATGGATTTGGAATTGCATCCACCTACAAGGAGCAAGTACATACAAAAGTAGAGTTCTAGATTGAGTAAGGAGAAGGTTTTCTTTCTTCCTTAATTATAAATCAACTTACGAGGCTGAAATGTTGCCAATATTTCAGTAAAGCAGTCAATTCCAGTTTGCTAAGATCAACCTTCTGCGTGAAAGCATTAGTACAAGATCAGTCGCATTATATTCAATACCAAATGGAATAAATCTATAAAACATACCATGTTTTGAGGGGGAGTAAAAGCTGAGCTTTTTGATAGGGAGTCAGATGATAGAGACCTGCTCAGGGTCTTGTGAGATGACCGTGATGATTTCTGCCCTCTTAGCTTCGACTTATGAGGCTTCAGTGTGTCCTCGCATGCTGGAAAAGAAACAACTTGTCATAGAAACAAGGCTAAGAATATCAGTTTATAAAGGTTACAGCTTTTATGTGTCCAAAGAACAACAATATGCCACTTAGACCATCAACATCGGTGCATCTCTTGCATCATATCTTGCCAAAAGAATTAATAAAATACAGTAAAGTAAGAAAGAGAAGAGGGAAAAGATGAAGGACGTTTGTTCTTGGAGAAACGTCCTACTTGCTAATTCTACATGTGTTATTTTCCTACTTGTAGAACTGATTTTTAGCTATTAAAATTAAATCAAATAAACAAATTAGATTAAAATATTAATATAAAAGTATAACAAACTATGGTGGAGAGACTTACCGATGCGGATGATCTTAGTAACTCACTGGAGACTTTAATAAAGTTGAAATATCTCTATTCAAAAGTTTTTTTAAGGATTGACAGAAACCTTTAAGGATAAATAATTACTTTTTCTTTTTCCTGAAAAATGGAAAATCAGAAATCTTGAAGAAGGACAAGAAATCAAACTTACTCAAATCGTTTTTTTCACCTTTTGTGATGATTTTGTAGTGGGTGGAACACAGAGCTATGAACCTATAATCCATACACTACAAGAAAACATGCTTATATTAACGGACAAATACGTCAGAATGTCGTCGGAATAGAGATATTTTGACGAATTTCTGACGAAAGCGGTCGTCGGTATCATTTCGTCGGAATAAACAAATTCGTCGGAATTTCGTCAGAGTCATCCGATGACTTTCTGACGAATACCGAGAAACCACATTCGGCGAACTTCGGCGTAACTCGATAACATATTCGAGGGCATGATTCATCGAAACACTATATTCCGACGACATTATTCGTCGGTATATTCCGACGAACCTGGGTCGTCCGAATATACCGACGAACCAAGGTCGTCACTTAATTCCGACGAACCGAGGTTCGTCACTATATTCTGACGAACCATTGTTCGTCGGAATATACCGACGACATAAGTTCGTCACAATATTTCGACGAACTGGTTGGTCGGTATATTCGGACGACCCAGGTTTGTCGGAATATACCATTTTTATATATAAATAATTTTTGCATTTATAAATAATTTTTTATATAAAAATTTAATAAATAAACAAATCTGAAATTTTAAACTAATAAGATTATAGAATTTAAATTCATACAAACTTAAATAGAAAAAAAAACATTCAGAAAGTTTTAAAATTAAAAAAAAAACATTCAGAAAGTTTTAAAATTAGAAAAAAAAACTAAGAACTCGGAAACAACCGATCTAGCCTCTCCATTATCTTGGCGTTTTCCTTCTTCTGGGATTCGAGCTGGGCAAGGATAAGTGCATTCTCAGAAAGGATAGTGTTGTTCTGGTCCTCCAATGCCACGATCCGTTCATCTTTGTTCTGCAGCTGCTCCAGAACCATGGGATCGGTATCACGGAACTTCGAAGAAGATGCGGATCTGAAGAAGCACGGCGGCCAACCCAACTAAACGACCTCCTTTCCTTTTAGGAACCGCTACAAAAATAATTAAAGTTAGTAAACTACATTAAAAATAAATATATTAATTAAAATTTACGTTCGACCATCTCGTTAATTTGCAATCGAAACATGTTGGTTGAAGCTCCCGTAGAATCACCGTCATCAGAGACAGGCTGAGAAGCTATAAGAGCTTCTTTTTGAGTTTGCACCAAGTCAACGACGGATCTAATCACAGGATCCTGAATTTGACCCGTCGTCTTGTTGGTGTGAGCCTCCTTGATGAGATCGAGACGATCCACGGGATTACCGTCATTTGCTTCAATCTAAAAAACAGACATTAGGCAAAGAATATATAAAAAAATTTATTTGAACAAATATAAAGATAAGAAAAAATAGAACTTACAAGATGATCCTCTTTGGTAGACATAGAGCAAGCGCCAAGGTTGTGCACATACATACCTTGCTCGCCACGATCGCTTCTCCGGTTCTTGGAGTTCTTACGAGACGTCGCTTCAGTTTCGTCCTTCCCCCAATGGTCTATTGATGCTAGGAGTTTTCAAGGCTCCTAGAACAAATGTTGTAGTATGAGTGAATGTCGAACCAGTTCTGAGGGATTCAAAGCACCAAGAATACAAGTACCTACTTAATCTAAGTGCAACCGATAATTTGGATGGTTTTAAACTACTACTAATGAGAGAATGCAATAACAGAATAATAAAACAATAAAAGAAGAGACTTTCTTTGGCTATGATAAAAGAGAACTCATGGGTATAGGAATTAGACCTTGGGTGATCAAGTTTCGAACTAAAGATGGCAAATGATCAATCAACTATCAACCTTAAGCTTAGACACATGTTAAACAAACTCTATGTCTAGATGAATGTTTATTTGCTAACACATTTCAAACATCAAATGTCTTTGGCTGAATAACATGAAAGCAATCATTACTAGCAAGTCTATTGGCTATCTTAACACCTTTAACAACAAATGTCTTTGGTAAAGTATGTTAAAAGCTTAGGAGAGTTGTCTCAGGCATTTCATCAAACACCTTGTGGGTGGGAAATGCCTAAAGATCAACTTTTGAGAGGCCAACTCAGAAGATGCATTATGGATACTCTACTAGCAAGGAATAAGAATGATCTACACCTAAACATCTTAGATCTAGCCTAATCACCCTTAATCTCTCTAACCCATGAATTCAAATGAGGATTACTCACTAATCTCCATGATTCCTCTTAAACCCATATTAGATTTCAGATTAATCATGCAGAGATATACATAAAATAGATAGAAATCAACAAGATAACAAGAACAATGATCAAATAAATCCAAGAGATGAACTCTCCAACGGTTTTTTGGTGGTTTTCTCAAAGGTAAAAGATCCTCTAGCCTGATGGCTTACACAAAACACTTAAACTTAGGTTTCCAGAGTCTAAAACGTAGAGGGGCAAAATGGTAAATAGTCAATAAACAGGGCCTCCAAATGCTGGATGACGCCACAAGGCAGCTGGGGCACCTAGGCCGCTGGGACACTTAGCCGTGTGGGGCTTCTTGTTCGTGGCACGGCTTCGTAGATCGCGGGATGAGGCCGAGTGAGCTTACGTGCGTTTTCAACTTTGCAGCGGTATAGGTGACGGGGACGCAAGGCCGCTGGGGCACCTAGGCGTGGTGAGCTTTCTCGAACATAAATCATCCTTTTGCTCCAAAATCATCTCTAATGTCTCCAAAGTCACCAACTAGCATCTCCAATACCTGATAAAGACAAATGCAATGCAAATGCAACCTATATGCATTCTATATGGATTCTGAAGATCAAAAAGAAGCTAAAACAAGGATTAAAATCATGCAAATACACAAGATATCAACTCTCCCACACTAGTCCTTTACTTGTCCACAAGTAAACTAGCAAGGACAAAGGAGGAGAGGTTTGAAAGAGAAACTCATAACCAAAAGAAACACACATAGCACTCAAATCAACATCTAAATTCAGCATGAGCACACTCTCTCTTATTATACTCTAGCTTCTCTAGGCCTATCTTAACTCTTTTTGTCCATACACTCATCATCATGAATTCACACATACAAATCAGCCAACTCTCATGTTCATTAAGCATAGTATCAAGTGAATTCTTGCAAATGGTCAATTGGTCCAAATCATTTGGGTAAGGGTAGGCTTTTTATTCAAGTGAGTCAAGAGGTTCAAGAAATATGATCTTTAAGATGGTATACTCTCAAGACTAGTAGCCTTGACATTGCAATAATATATCTAAGAAAGGGATCAACTCATGCATACAATGCTCAATCTCCATTGTTCTACCCTTTTCCCAAACATATATGATACACATTCATTTCCCAATACCAATCTCAACTCATATCTCTCACCCAAAGATCTCAAGAACACTTCTCAACATAAAACTCTTTATTCTACAAGGGATTCATCACACTTTTTGAACACCTCTTAGCTCATACTAACTTTGCCAGCCCCCTTTCTTTATTCCTTTTTTTTATTATTATTTTATTTATTTTTTTCTTTTTCTTTTTTTTTTTTTATATTTGGGGGCTAAAACTTTTCACAGCTTGAGCTAGAGGTTTCTCTACTTATCCCATAAAGACTAGTCAATTAAGCACAAAGAGTTTATTCTTTTCCTTCAACTTTTTCATATTCCCAAATCAAACTTTACAACACTCACCCCCATCATATGGCTAGACAATAGTGTGTCTAATCTAGCAAGAATGAAGATCAAGCATTGTCGTTCCCAATACTCTCAACATTATGTGCATGTAAGACTTTCCGAAAAATGCCTCACTCATCAATCAATGAAGGCTTAAAAGGAGGAAAGGGTTTTGGGAGAGGTCTACCACTAGATGTTGTCAAAAAGATTGGCATAAAAGATGTGACAACTCAAGTGTGTATAGCCATGATTCAGCACAGAAGGGACCATGAGCAAGATGCATTAAGTTTGTCCAGTTCAAATAAGGTTGAAGTTGGCTTCAAAGACTGAGTTTCCGCAATTAACAAGTTTCAGGAAGAGTTTTCAAGGCTCGAAGCATACAAGTCTTTTTGAGAGGTGAGCTACTCAAGCGCGAGGTCTCCCAATGCAAGTGAATGCAGCCTATATGCTCTAGACTCTCCTAGAAATGCAAGTGATGCAAATTAAATGATTCTTTTTGTGTTTTTCAAATTTTTCAAAATATTTTTTGGGTTTTTCAATGCAAATAGATATTTACAATGCAAGACTCAATGCAAAAACATCAAAGCAAACATGATCAAATACTGGTACCTCCCCCAAACTTAAGTCACACAGTCTCTGTGTTGTTAAGTTGAGAGAAATACCCAAAAGAAAGCTAATATACAAAAAATAACTGGTATATACAAGGGAAAGGTGGTGGAGTGGTACCTCAAGTGGAGAGTGGAGAAGGGGGATCCTTCCCACCTTCAAGAGTTTCTTTCTCACTAACAACCACTGCAGCCTTTATCTTCTCAATGGAGGGGTCTCCACAAGTGATGGTTCCACAATACTCAACATCCAGGGGAGACTGAATTGGGTAAGAGACAACTTTGTTGACATTGAGGAGTGTGACCTTTTTGTTGGAAAAATCGATGCAAGCACCCACAGTAGTAAAGAATGGTGTGTCCAAGATCAATGGAACTCTCTTCTCAGTAGCCATCTTCAAGACAGTGAGGTCTATCACGAATGGTGCAAGATCCAATCTTCAAAGGGAAGTCCTTGATGAGACCAATAGGGGTAGTAGAAGAAGAATCCCCAAGCGTGAGAGGAAGTATCTGGCTCCATGTGTTCAATCTCAAGACTCTTCACCATCTCCATTGAGATCACATTCACACTTGCACCAGAATCAACAAGAGCATCATCAAGGTGAGTTTACCAAGGGAGCAAGACAAGGTGAACTTCCCTTGGGATTCTAGTTTAGGGAGAGACTTTGGTGTGACTGGTGGATCAAGTTTTAAAGTTGAGATGTTGAGAAGCTCTGCTATTCGCTGGTGGTCTACAATGTCCTTGATGAGCATCATTTGGACATGAGCCTCACGCATACCGAGATCTCTGGAAGCTTAACTCCAATAGCACCTAGGTCTTTTCTGAACTTGGAAATCACCTTCTTCGAGCTTTGGTGAGGATCCTTTGTGGAAATGGGAGCTTGTCATGGGATGACTGCTCAACCTCGATGGTGTCCTCCAGCTTGACCTCTTTCAGATTCTGGTCAGCTCTCTTTGCAACTGGTTTGTCAGCCATGGGTTCATCTCCCTTCAAAATCTTTGCTTGACCATCTTGTCGGCTTCCTCCCAATCTTTGCCTCGGCGTTGCTTCTGATGATGCTCAACCGTCCAATCTCAGTTCCAAACATCAATTTTTCAATTTCATCTACCTCTTTCTTGTAGTTACTCAATTCAATCTTTGAAGAAGTAGTAGAGAGGACAACATTGCAATACTCCTTGGGATTTTTCTCAGATTTTCGGTAAAGACCCTTCTGGCGATTCGGTGAGTGTTCATGGAAGCAAACTGGTTTTCCAAAGCCCGAACTTGTTGTTGAGCTCATTATAACTTCCATCAATCTTGGAGTGAAGGTTCTTCAACTCATATCCAACCTGCTTCTCACTTCTAGTCTGAGACTCCAAGATCTGTTCGATAGAACATCGTCTTTGCTTTCTGAGGAGTAGAGGTAGAAGGATTATCTTGTTGGTGAGAAGATTGGTTCCCTTTGTTGGAGAAACCAGGAGGAGGGTTTTGCTGAGGCTGATAGTTGCCTTGTTGGTTGTTCCTAGGCTGATAACCACTCTGTTGGTTGTTAGGATAGGATTTGTTGGTAGTTGTTGTCTTGAAAGTTGGGCTCTTTCTTGTACCAACTGCCATTGTTGTTGATGAAACACAACTCTTCTTGACCTTCCAAACCTTCAACCTCATTGACCTTAGGTGGTGGTTCTTGGTTTGGGTTACCAACAAAGTGCAGCTGCTCTTGGGTAACTTTATCAGCAATGAGTATGTCTATCTTATCTTGTAGAGCCTTTAGCTCCTTCTTGTCTGCTTGTCATCAGGTTACACTGCATTGGTCTCCATTGTATCTTGTGTCACTCTTCACCATGTTGTCAACCAACTCCTCTGCATCTTCCTCAGTTCTTCCCAAGAAGAACCCATTGCTAGCAGTATCCAATTTGGCTCTGTACTTAGGGAGAGCACCCCTATAGAATGTGCTTAGCAAGCTTTCCTTGGAGAAACCATGGTGTGGGCATTGAGCTTGGTAGCCTCTGAATCTCTCCCAAGCTTCACTGAATCCTTCTAAGTTCTTCTGTTGAAAACTAGAAATCTCATTTCTCAGCTTAGCAGTTCTTGAAGTAGAGAAGAACTTCTCCAAGAATGCTCTCTTGCAGTCATCCCAGGTGGTGATGGAATCGCTGGGTAGAGACTTCTCCCACTGATGTGCCTTATCCCCCAAAGAGAAAGGGAATAGCTTGAGCTTGATGGCATCCTCGGACACACCATTAGTTTTTGACAACCCACAGTAACTGTCAAACTTGTCCAAGTGATCAAATGGGTCTTCTACAGCCAAGCCATGATACTTGTTGTTCTCGATCACGTTGAGGAGTCCTGGTTTGACCTCAAAGTTGTTGGCTTCCACAGCTGGTGCTCTGATTCCCAACCTATGCCCATGAATGTTAGGGCGGTCATAGGTTCCAATGGCTCGAGCTGGGCGTTGTGGGTGTTGTGGCCCTTGTGGTGGAGGGTCGTCAGCACCTTGACCGTTCACATTTCCACCTTGTTGTAAGTTTTCCATGTCTGTATCCAACCTCTCAAAGTGAGCATGTTGCTCTTCTGTTTGTCTCCTTCTTCTAGTTTCCCTTTCAAATGCTCTAATGTCTTCAACTCTTGGAACAAGGTTTGTTGTGCCTCTACTCCTCAAGTTCATACACCTGAAATGCCAAGGGAGATGAAGATGGAGAATCAGTAACAAGATAAAAGAAAAAACGACTTAGTCTCAAGCAAGTGACTAAATCTCAATGTTTAAATCTACTCAGAATTTGGCAACGGCGCCAATTTGATGCTAAGAGTTTTCAAGGCTCCTAGAACAAATGTTGTAGTATGAGTGAATGTCGAACCAGTTCTGAGGGATTCAAAGCACCAAGAATACAAGTACCTACTTAATCTAAGTGCAACCGATAATTTGGATGGTTTTAAACTACTACTAATGAGAGAATGCAATAACAGAATAATAAAACAATAAAAGAAGAGACTTTCTTTGGCTATGATAAAAGAGAACTCATGGGTATAGAAATTAGACCTTGGGTGATCAAGTTTCGAACTAAAGATGGCAAATGATCAATCAACTATCAACCTTAAGCTTAGACACATGTTAAACAAACTCTATGTCTAGATGAATGTTCATTTGCTAACACATTTCAAACATCAAATGTCTTTGGCTGAATAACATGAAAGCAATCATTACTAGCAAGTCTATTGGCTATCTTAACACCTTTAACAACAAATGTCTTTGGTAAAGTATGTTAAAGCTTAGAGAGTTGTCTCAGGCATTTCATCAAACACCTTGTGGGTGGAAAATGCCTAAATATCAACTTTTGAGAGGCCAACTCAGAAGATGCATTATGGATACTCTATTAGCAAGGAATAAGAATGATATACACCTAAACATCTTAGATCTAGCCTAATCACCCTTAATCTCCCTAACCCATGAATTCAAATGAGGATTACTCACTAATCTCCATGATTCCTCTTAAACCCATATTAGATTTCAGATTAATCATGCGAGATATCTGAGAAAATAGATAGAAATCAACAAGATAACAAGAACAATGATCAAATAAATCCAAGAGATGAACTCTCCAAATGGTTTTGGTGGTTTTCTCAAAGGTAAAGATCCTCTAGCCTGATGGCTTACACAAAACACTTAAACTTAGGTTTTGAGTCTAAAGCGTAGAGGGCAAAATGGTAAATAGTCAATAAACAGGGCCTCCAGCGGCCTGGATGACGCGCCACAAGGCCGTTGGGACACTTAGCCGTGTGGGGCTTCTTGTTCGTGGCGCGGCCGTGAACCGCGGAATGAGGCCGAGTGAGCTTACGTCGTTTTCAACTTTGGCGGTATAGGTGGCGGGGGCCTTAAGGCATTGGGGCACCTAGGCAGCTGGGACACTAGGCGTGGTGAGCTTTCGAACATAAATCATCCTTTGCTCCAAAATCATCTCTAATGTCTCCAAAGTCACCAACTAGCATCTCCATACGATAAGGACAAATGCAATGCAAATGCAACCTATATGCATTCTATATGGATTCGAAGATCAAAAGAAGCTAAAACAAGGATTAAAATCATGCAAATACACAAGATATCATCTATCAACTGATCCCACACCGTCCAGCGATGAACCGTGGCCTCTTGTTCTTACGGCATCTTGACTTCCACGAGTTCATCGCCGTATAAGAATCCATGGCCTTTTCGTTGAATTTCGGCGGATTGTTTCCGTCGGACCGACTCAAGTGAATTCTTGCTACAAAACACACATAATTTAATAAGTAGAAATATATTAAAATAAAAATAATGCTTTAAAAACTGAAGATTTACCGCCGTGAAACTACAACTCCCGGCTCGTCGGAGGAGGACACTCCACCGGATATCGATATGGAGCATGGAATACATCATATTGTTGATGCTCCTGCTAATGCCATTGCCCGACTTGTTAAACCTTTAAAAAAAAAGCACAATAGAAACTTAATTAATAGAAAAAACATAATGCTACAAATAAAATAAAAATACTAACCAAGTTGTATGTCCGCGTCGTGGGTGGGGACTGAGAACCCGGAGATGCTCTCGACCTGGTTGTTGAACCAATTGTTCAACTGACATGACCTCCGGTTCCTGCGGCGGCGAAAGCTAGAGCGAGGGCAGGGGCGAGGAGACGAGTTTGTTATGAGGCGATCGATGCCGCAGGAACTGCTCACCAAACAACCTCGGCCGCGGGGTGCGGACCTACGGAGTGTGGAATGGGGTGCTTCCGACAACCTTAAAAAAACAATTATACATCAAAAACATTATCAAAGATTTATTTATATATATATATATATAAGTGTAAAAAATTAATAAATTTTTTGAAAAAAAATTAAATATAGAAAATATTGTTACATATTATATTTTTAAAATATTTTTAAAAGTTTATAATTATAGATCAGTTTGTTAAATATATAAAAATATAAAATTATAAATATTTTTAAAAATAATTATAAAAATATAAAATTATAAATATTTTTTAAAAATAATTATAAAAATTATAAAAATGTTTATTAAAATATTTAACATGTTGCTAAATATTAAAAAAATTATTTACGTTTTTATATATAAAAAATATATAAAATCATTTTTTGTATACAATTTTTTATAAAACGTTTATAAATATAAATAAACAAAAAACGTTTTTAAAAATACAAATAACGTTTTTTAAATACAATAAACGTTTTTTAAAATACAATAAACGTTTTTTAAAATACAAAAAACGTTTTTTAAAATACAATAAACGTTTTTTAAAATACAAAAAACGTTTTTAAAAATACAAATCCTAAGATCTAACTTTCATTCAATCCTAACTAATATATCCTAACTATCCATTCAATCCTAAGTTTTCAATCAAACTAACACAAATCCTAAGATCTAACTTCAATCAAACTAACTAACATTTACATTATTTGTGGTGTAGGGAGAGAGATGGGCAGAGAGGCAAACTCGCCGGAGAGGGGAACTCGCTGGAGACGCTGGAGTCGCCGAGTCGCCGGAGTCGCAGGGAGAGAGACGGATTCGAGAGAGATGAGAGATTTGAGGCGGAAATGACGAGGAAGAAAGGGGGCTAGGGTTTTATGTTTAATGATTCCGACGGACACGGGTTCGTCGGTATTCCGTCGGAATCATTAAATCTAAATCAATTGGCGGTTCACAAAAATTTTCACGTGGTTTGATTTCCCCGGGTAATTTCATATATCAACGGAATTCCGACGGAATAAATAAAGTTCGTCAGAATTCCATAAGAATTAGAGTTCGTCGGAATGTCGTCACAATATACCGACGGAATTCCGACGGAATAAGTAAAGTTCGTCAGAGTTCCATCGGAATTAGAGTTCGTCGGAATGTCGTCACAATATACCGACGGATTATTGACGAGTATTTCCTACGGAATTCTGACGAGATAGTGTTTAGGTCTTCAACAGAAGTTTTTGAATGCAAAACCCAAATCTTTGATAATATTTAAGGTATTTGCATAAAGATTGAAGTATAAAAATATTTTCATAACACAATTTTACATAAAACATTTTTGTAATGTAAGATAAGATGAATATGATTGTATAATTATATGTGTGTTAAGATGAGATGTTAAGAAAACAATGATATACATACATAACTATTTTAATGAGTTGTTATATTGAACGGTTGTGCTCTAATACTATACTAAACACTTAATATGTGTTATTTCATAGTTTTGGTATCGATATTTATATTTTTTTATCCGGAAAGTTTAAAAAACAAATGTCGTCGGAAGTTCATCGGAATATACCTACGTCATTCCGAGGAACCTTCATTTCGACGAACTAGCTAGGTTCCTCGGAATGTCGTCGGTATATTCCGAAGAATTTCCGACGACATTTGATTTTTTGAATGAAACTACTTTTCCTCGCTATGTCGTCGGTATATAGTGACAGAATACCAACGGACTTTAAAAAAAAATTACAACTTATAAATACAAGTCAAATAATAAGAATTTATAATCAGAAGCATCAGAATCTTCATCAAACTCCCCAACATGAGCTTCGTCCTCTGAATGTACAACAACATCAAGTCCAAACTCGGTAAAATTCTCAACGAATTCAACATCTGTCAAATCTTCAACTGCACTCAAGTTGCTGGTAGGGACTGCAGGTTGTAATGGTTAATTATCAGAAGTTCCATCCACTCGTCCTCTTGGGTTGATTTGCGTTACAGTGACCCATGGATCGTCTCTATACGTCACCCGAGGGTAACTGATGTAACACACCTATCAATTATACAAGGTATTAGTAAAATATAAACCATTAATTATGAATAAATTGACATATATACCTGATCAGCTTGCGAAGCAAGAATGAAGGGATCATAATATTGAAGTTTCCGTCGCGAATGAACCGATGTAACACCAAACGCGTCAGTCTTCACTCCTCATCTGGGGTGGTGTCATACCAATCACAATTGAACACTACACACCAATCCAACCATACCAGAAACTGGATTTCCAATATTTCTTCTATGTTGCCGTTGTAGACATCGTCACCGGAAGAAGACGTAACACCATCATCATATGTTGTCCTAGAATGACCTTTCCTTGAGAATGCATATCCTCGTGCAATATTTTGGATATGATTTGACCATATAGTTTGGTCCCCGCACAAATTCGTATCCAATCATCGAACACAAAACCTCGGCCAAACCATCATTCACCTATAAATTAAAACATATATATGAGTGAAAAGTTAATTACTTTATATTAAATATAAACTAATCATATATATGACTCACATAACTAAGAAGCCATGCAGCAAATCCGTTATAGGTTGTTGAAGCTCATCTTAAATGCATGCACGTGAGTCATGCAACTCGCCATATAAACACTATATAAAAGAGATTATCAATATAAAATAAAATTATTGATGAATATTAATCAAAAATTAAATGAATAATTATTTATACCTCTCATATTGTAGAAGATCTTCACAGTTAGTGAGCAAATATGTTTGCAAATGGCGTGCTCGATCTCGTAAGTCTCCGCTTAGTGGATTTTCCACTAAGTCGTCCTATTTCGTGAACATGCTTGGGACAGTAACATGATATGTTGCTCTCTCCCTCTGTCATCATGCGAGTAGGTCTTCGGTTTTGTATGCGCCGATGGAAAATAGTTTTCAGCAAAGATTGCTGTTTCTTCATTGATAACACGGACTATAGATCCTTCGACCTTGCTTAAATTTTTGACCTTCTTCTTGGATGATGCATATACCGCTCAAAAGATACATCCATCGATACCGCACAGGACCACCAAGTTCCAATTCTCTTGCGAGATGAATAGCAAGATGTTCCATTACATCAAAGAATGATGGAGGAAATATCTTCTCGAGGTTGCACATGCTGACTGGTATGTTTGCCTTGATTACTAATACCCTGCGATCCGCTCCGGTGCATAAATCGCGGAAAAACACTTATACCTGCAATTTCTTCATGAACATTACGTGGCAATAGTGCGGAAAAAGCAAACGGAATGAGACGCTGCATAATTACATGACAATCATGACTCTTCAAGCCAGTTAACTTTCCTTCGCTTCTATCAGCAGGTTCATAAATTTGATGCATAACCGTCTGGAAATTGTACTCTATTTGTGATCCAATCAAAGAACTCTTCTTTTGCAGCACCATCCAGCCGATAAATGGGAAAAGGGGCCATACCGTTCTCATCAACGTGAAGTTCAGAACGATCACATATCGACTAAATCTAACCTTGACTTCAAATTATCCTTCGTTTTACCTTGGATGTTAAGGATTGTGTTCATCAGATTGTCGAAAAGTTCTTCTCAATATGCATGACATCTAAATTATGCATATGAGATGATCCTTCCAATATGGCGAGATCCGAAAATACTTTTTGTGCGGTTATGTAGCTCTCCAACCGCATCGACTCAATTGTTTTCATGTCCACCTACGTCTGGCGTTCTATCTGCACCAAAATCCCTCAACTGCTTCCACAAATCTTCCCCACTAATTTCCTCAGGTGGACCATCGAACATCTGCTTGTTCTTCGTAAACAAAGTCTTACTCCTACGGTATGGATGATCAGGTGGTAGAAATCTTATGTGACAGTCAAACCAACACGTTTTCCTTCCGTGCTTTAGTTGGAAAGCATCTGTGTCATCTTGACAATATGGACATGATAGCCTCCCATGTGTTGTCCATCCGGATAACATACCATATGCTGGAAAGTCACTTATTTTCCACATAAGTACTGCCCGCATATGAAAGTTTTCTTTACCGAAACATCATTATGTCTCAAAACCTTGCCCATAGTTGTTGCAACTCATATATCAGTGGTTGAAGAAACACATCTAGTGATCTCTTAGGATGCTCTGGCCCGAGGGGCGAGAATTGAGAGGAACAAAACTCTCGTCGCATGCACAAGCTTCGGTAAGTTATGCGGTGTCACATTAAGCGGCCATAGTGAATACTGTCTTCCATGCTTTCCAAATGGACTGAAACCATCAGTACATAATCCAAGATAAACATTTCTTCTCTCTTCGCAAATTCGGATATGTTGGTGAAAATGTTTCCAAGCCTTAGCATCGAAGGATGTCTAATCTCACCATTTGTGGAATGCTCGCATGCCTTCTTATTGCTTTTGCTGTGCTCACACTGATACAACCTCTTCAATCTTTCCATCAAAGGCAAATACCACATCCTTTTGAGCGGGACCAGAATTCTTCCCTCGTCTCGATAACGAGGTTTCCTACAAAATTTGCATTTATCCGTTCCTTATCAACTCCCGGTATATCATGCGGTTGTCAATACATACATCTATCACTGTATGGTAGTTGAAGACCATAACAAGTTTCGAACCTCGTAGTATGAACTTCGGTGCCAGATTATCCTCGGGTAGAATACCTTTGACAAAATCCGTAATCGCGTCCACACATTCTTCAGCCAAATTATAGTCTGTCTTAATACCCATCAATCTAGTTGCAGATGATAAGGGTGAATGACCATCTCTACAACCTTTATACAAAGGTTGTTTTCTGCATCCAACATGTCAAAAATCTCTAGATTGAGTTTGGTTCTTCCCTCTATAATGATCATGTACCATCTGCTCGGTACCTACACCATAATCTATATCCGTTCTAGGTTCTTCTAACCTAATATCAGGCTGAGGTTCGCTAACAGGCTGAGGTTCGCTAGTACTACCATATTCATAACCAGTTTCCCCATGATGATACCAAACTTTATAATTACGTGAAAACCCTCTCATATACAAATGAGTCCAAACATCAAATTCTTGTATAATTCTATTATTATTGCAAGTAGGCGGGGACATCTTAACATACCGGTTTTTATATCCGGTTGCTGTTGAACAAGCCTCATGAATTCTCCAATCCCTTGAGCGTATTCATCGTAAGCAAATTGGTGTTGGGATCCATATGAGGTTTATCCATCCAAGAACGATAAGAAACTCACGAAGACATGATTTTCGAAAATATTGTGATTAGAGAGAGTGAAGAGAGAATGAGGAGTGAATGAGTTGAATGAGGAGAGCTTGAATTTATAGGAAATTGGTTCCGACAATCCGACGACATTCCGACGGAATTCCGATGACCAACGGTCATGTTTGTCGGAATTCCGTCGGTGTTTTCCAATCTCAACGGCTATAAAGCGGTCATATCTATTTCTGCCACGGTCATAAAGTTCGCCGTAATTTCGTCAAGATATAGTGACGAAATTCCGGCGACCTCAACGGTTATATATATGATCGGAAAGTCGAGTGAACCGTCACTATATCTTGTGAAATTCCGACGACCTCAACGGTTATATATATGATCGGAAAGTCGTTGGAATTCCGTCGGTATATTGTGACGGAATTCCGACGACCTCAACGTATATATACTATATCGGAATGTCGTCGGAATATCGTCAATAAATTCGGCGACTTTGTATTTTTGATATTCGCCGGTATGTCGTCGGAATATCGTCAATAAATTCGGCGACTTTGTATTTTTGATATTCGTCGGTATGTCGTCGGAATATCGTCAATAAATTCCGACGACTTTCCCTCCGTCAGAAATTCCGTCGGAATATACTGTGTTTTTTTGTAGTGATAACAGTTCTGGGGCTCTTTGTCTTCGGGATTAGCCGGACATGACTCATGAGTTTCGTTATGCCGCCTTTGAACAGATCCCGGCCGTTTAAAAAGTTGCATGTCTATGTTGGACAAGTTCCATTAGTAAAAGTGCTGCTAGACTAACTTTTTTTAAAAAAATCTCGGATTCATTTGAATGGTGACGAAGTGTCTTGCTTCTTGTAGATATCCTTTTTTTTAAGTTGTACACATTTTTTATAAGATCAATGATTTTTACTGATAATTCTGTACATAACATTTTGTTTCTTTTTTTTTTGAGAACGTAATTAATACTAGTATTTTCACTATTTTGACGTACGTGGAAAATAAAAAGAAACGTAAAATGAAAAAAATTGAATGCGAAATAAACTCGTACAAGAAAGTTCAAGTTGTGTCGTGTATTTTGGATGTTCGAATAAATACGTGATCATCATGATAGTTGAAAAGTAATCACCAATTGGTAATTGCCATATCTACTAGCTTTTCGTTCACCTCGCATATCCCCGACATCTGTTAGCAAAAGGACACACGACTTACATCAAGAAAATTATAGTTCAAAACTTTCTGATGAACATACTAAAACTAAAGGACGAATTAATTAATCACATATACAGCTTACGCATCACATGAATCTTTAGAACAATGAATATATAAATTGGTTATCTTAAAATACCTTTAATTACATTTGGCTCTACCAAGGAAATAACCGTTACAGACTAGAATATTCAACCATATGTTACAGACTAGATCACATGGTATGTCTTTGTCAAGTCTCCCTAACCCCTGTTTCACTTACAAAGTCGTCTATATATCGTTTTCTGCATTTATTTTTGATTAGTCCTCTACTTGTGGAATTTACTTCTGTCTGTAACTTGGTCAAATATTGTCGAACAAAAATGATAGAATTCAGTCGGTTGCACACTTAAAAAATTACTATAAATAGAGGGATCTGTGCCATTAACTTTCATTCATCATTACACATCTGATTATACAAGACTAAAAATGGCGCGTTTCTCTGGTTTACACCTTCTCTTCTTCTCCTTCATTATAGCTACAGGTATACGTACACACATACATACATACAGCATACATACATACATACACTTTGCTCTAATCTTCTAGTAAATTATTGTTTTTAATTTCTTATCAGCGTTCCGCATAAGTTTTCACAAACGTATTTGTTTCATGCATAGAAAAGGATATAGTATAAGAGTATTTCAAAGGATATAGGGGAAATTTTACTTATACACTTTCTTTGGTACCACTATTCAACTTTACCACCAACCAAATGATATTTTCATAAATACCACTTTCATTAATGTGTAAAAGACTAAATTACCCTAATCCAATCTTCTTCTCCATCGCGTTTTTTCTTTCTCTCTGTCGAGACCCATCGCCCCTCTCCGTCGAAATCAGTCTCTTTCCATCGAAATTCATCTTTCTCCGTCGTCCCTCTCTGTTGAGATCCATCGTCCTTCTCTGTCGAGATTTATCGTCAAAACCTTCGTCGGATCAAAAGTAGCAATTGTGTCCGTCATTGTTCGCAAATTCTGTAGGGAACGTTTTGATCGAAAGGTTCACAACCCAGATCCCGATCTTATATTTCTTTTCGTATATTTTCGCATCAATTGTGTTAGTTTCTTCTGAATCTAATTCGTTTTGATTGCAAACTTGTTTGATTGACTGGCTCTCTAAAAGATCTAAATCTAGCATTTTACCTATCTCGTTAATGGATCTCAAAAGTTGTTGATTGTGAGATTAAGGCTCTGGATTAGCTTCATTCATGTCTTTGATTGGTTTATTTTCATATAGAAATTGAGCCAAAGCTTGAAGCTTTATCGAAGTGGAGATTGATTTCTCAAACATTTGGTATAGCTTAGAAACTCTGAAGAGAAGGGGTTTCACGTTTGTGATACATCTAGCTAGACTGTTCTTTTTGGTCTCAAGTATTTAACATGCCTTATTTAAATGCATTGCCCTTTTTTTTTATCTCCTTGGATATTTTTGATGCCATTAGTACGTGATTGTGTTTTTTTCATTTTAATGTAAATGGAGAGAGAGAGCTGAAGTGGTTATGTTGTATTATCACTTATACATGTGAATTTGTCCAGTTTTTAAATGATTATAATGGTTTCTTTGTAGCGAATGCGAGGGTGATGGTACTTGCTGCAACAAACAGACCATCAGAGCTTGATGAAGTTATAAGTGGAATCTCGAAGCTACTGTTCTCTCAGTTCATTAACCTTTAGTCTGGTTCTCACGATAAAACTATTCATATATGTTTATACCAGGTTTATAAAATCAATCATATGGCTATATGAAATAGTTTTGTATATAAATCATTTATAAGAGTTTATAAAACCATTTATGAACCATTCATGAATTTTATAAGAGGTTATAAAACCTTGTATCAACCATCTATAAAGTTTATAAAACACATATAAATATTTATATAATTATTTTTAGAGGTTTATAAAACTATTTAAAAGGGTTTATAAAACTATTTACAAGAACTTATAAAATATTTTTAAGAGTTTATACATTTATTTATAAGTGTTTACAAATTAATTTACAAGGTTTATAAATCTATTTGGTCAAAGAGGTGAAATCAGACGCGTCATGTGAGTGCACCAAGACTGCCACGTAGCAACAATCTCATTTAGAAGTTACACGTGTTTATTTGTATTGTTATTTTGTGTATGTTCACGTGTTGGGCTTAAATGTCATCTTTGTATTTCTTTTAAGCCCATGAGGCTAATGAAATATTGACAAAAAGGTGTCTATAATTCTCTTATAAATATTTATAAATGTTTGTAAATTTTTTATAAGAAATAAAAGATTATTTATAATGGTTTATAAAAAAAAAATAAAACTTTATAAAATCATTTGTAAGAGTTTATAATATTTATCAAATTATTTATTAGTGTTTATGAATCTATTTACAAAGGTTTATAAATCTTTTCTAAATCAAACTCGTTTACAGTTAGTCACACAAAATTCATATACAAACAAAAGAGAGAGAGACTGGCATAAACACTATAACTGTTTATAAATAATTTATAATTATTTATAAATCATGAGTGGATAGATAAAATCATAAGCTTTAAGATATTTTCTTCTAATAACCGATTGATTAACATTTATAATTAGTTTATAATAGCTTATATAATAGTTTATAAGTGTTTATAAAAGGTATGTAAATAATTTATAATGGTTTATAAAAGCAATTTATAAACCATTTATAAAAGTTTGTAAAAACGTTATGAAAGCATATATTCAATTTAGAAGGGTTATTATAAGAGTTGTATAGGTTTATAATTCAACTAAAAGAATCTATAACCATTTAGAAACCTTTATAATCATTTGATATGGTTTATAAGAATTTATAAAGGATTCACAAAATCACTTACATGTGTTTATAAAGATTTTATATAGAATTATAAGGGTTTATAAATGTTTATAAAGGATTTAAATACGTTATAAAAAGTTTATATAAGGTTTATAAGGGGTATGTATACTATTACTAAGGGTTTATAAAAACTTTATGAAAGCTTATATTCAATTTATAAGAGGTATTATAAGAGTTGTATATGTTTATAAATCAACTAAAAGAGTCTAACAACATTTAGAAAGCCTTATAAAACAATTTATAATGGTTTGTATGATAATTTATAAGGATTTATAAGGGTATATAAATAATGATTTATAAGGGTATGTAAATACTTTATAAGGGGTTATAAAAATCATTTATAAAGTTTATACACCATTATAAAGGATTATAAAACAATTTATAAAGGTATGTAAAATTTAAGCGGTGGAGCCTTGCTTCTTTGTCGCGTGTGCCTCGAGAATCTGCCACGTATCATCATCTCTTTACAAAGCATGCACGTGTTCTTTAGTTTTATAATATATATATATATATATATATATATATATATATATATATATATATATAAATATTTATAAAACATAAAAGAATATCTCTTCTTAGACAATTTATAAGGGTTTATAAAGGTAAAATAAATCAGTTAGAAGAACTCTAAATCATTTAAAAAGTTTATAAAACATTCATAAAGTTTACGAAAACAATTTATAAAATTTATACACCAATTTATGAGGAGTTTATAAGGGTTTATAAAACAGAAAAGAATATATCTGCTTAGACAATTTGTAAGGGCTTATAAAGGTAAAATAAATCAATTAGAAGATTCTAAGTCATTTAAAAAGTTTATAACCATTTAGAAACTCTAAATAAAATAATTTATAAGGGTTTGTCAATATTGGAGAGACAGGGAAATTGGCATAAACATTATAATTGTTTATAAATCATTTTATAAAACATTCCTACAATACTGAACTTTTCTCAGACGAGTCCATTGTTAAGAAGTCAACTCTGCAACTTTTATAAAACTTTATAAATCCGCAATTCTTTGATAGCACAAACCAAGTTCTTGTTCAGAATCTCTCATGCTCCTTCAAACAGCTCACAACCTCTTCGATCTTCAAAATCTGAACGCAAGCCAGTCATATATAATTCCATCTTGTTTCTTCAAACACATCAATTAGATTTGGGGCTTCACATAGATTCAATTAAACGAATTTATTCAGTTGAACTCAGAATTCAAATCAACTTACACAAACTATCTCTGAGTTTGTCGATCGTGTTGTCGGTGTGAGCGTCGTTAATCTCGTTGGATTTTGTCGGAGTAATTGAATTTGGTCACCAGAGCGTCGTTGGTTTCGTCGTATAATCACCATCGATTATCTGGTACATTTCAAGCTTTCATCGACTTTATTCGTTTGAACTCCTCCTCGTTAGATCTCGCCGTAGCTTCGTTGGATCTCGCTGTAATTTCGTCGGATCTCGCCGTAACTTCGCCGGATCTCGCCGGACAACTCTTCGGCGTCGCCCAATCTCGTCGGAGAACTCGTCACCGCTGGAATTCGTCAACGTCGTTTTGAATCTGAAATGATGAGTTTAAATTGATCGTGAGATGTAGGAGAAGAAGATATTAGTTTTAGGCGTAATTAGTTAGGGGTATAAAGGTACTTTGCCAATTAAAATTTTAATGGTAAAGTTGATTAATGTAGAAATGAAAAGTGGTATCATGAATGTGGTACATTTGGCAATTTCTCAAGGATATATAATACAATCTAATATAACTATATAAGTAACTTTGATTGTATATTATGCAAGGCACAATTTCCGTCGTATCCGGTACCGTCTTCACCATCGTGAACAGCTGCAGTTTCACCGTCTGGCCGGGAATCCTCACGGGAGACAACGGTGTACAACTCAACGAGGGGGGATTTGAGTTAGCCCCAGGAGTTTCCGTCGATGTAACCGCACCCGCGGGATGGTCTGGCCGGATATGGGGACGAACGGGCTGCAACTTCGATGGCTCCGGCGCGGGAAGCTGCCTCACCGGAGACTGCGGCAACAAACTCAAATGCGCAGGCGCGGGAGGAGTTCCACCGGTCACACTCGCCGAGTTCACAATCGGCACCGGTGGCGGGCAGGACAACTACGACGTAAGCCTCGTCGATGGTTACAACGTCCAGATGGCGCTCACGACACGAGACGGCTCGGCCGATTGCCAAAACGGCGGATGCGATTCGGACCTGAACGGGAGCTGTCCGAACGACCTACGCGTTATGGACGGAGCGAATGTTGTGGCGTGTAAGAGCGCTTGCGCGGCGTTTAACAAACCGGAATATTGTTGCACCGGTGCGTTCGATAAACCGGAGACTTGTCCGCCGACGGATTTATCGAAGATATTTAAAGCGGCTTGCCCTAGAGCGTATAGCTACGCTTACGACGACAAGAATACGAGCCTCTTTACTTGCACCAATGCCAATTACTCCATCGTTTTCTGTCCCAAAGCATAGGGTTATATTATATACATCCATTATCATTATCAACTAGTATTATGTACCGTGTAATTGCTGAATGTAACAAACGCTTTTGCGGAATGTGATAAATTCCGCAGGCTGATATTATAAGAAATAATAAAACTACTGAGTGAAATTTATGAAAAAATATCTTATGATTAATTAGATTTATTGAGCATCTCAGTTGACAAAAAAAAAAGAGATGGCAGAGAGTACTATACTACAGAGATTAATTAATGATATTCATAGTATTTTTATTTTTTTAACAATGAATGATTCTACTCACTCAATTAACGCAATGCACAGAAATTATAACTGGTTAATAATGTAGTGTGTATTATTATTTTTCTCCTAAGAGCAAACTAATTGCAAAGGTTCTTAGTTTGGATACTTCACAATTTACAAAAATACTGTATTTAAATTAATTAAATTTTCAAATGTTGAGATACTCATCTCAAAATTTCCTTTAAAATTCTTCTAGATACTTTAAATTAACATTTGAGGACCCTATTCATTTTAATATAGTTTTTTGTTCAGTGTGAGATACCAAAGTTAAGAACCTAGCAATAGAAATGCTCTAAGAAAATGTTTTTAATTTTTCATATAGGAAGTATCTTTTTTTTGGTCGTATATAGGAAGTATCTTATTCTAATAATGATCTGTTTGGTGCATAGTTAATGATGGAATACAATTTTTTCATGGGAATTCTAACATTACCTCAAATTTGATATTAATTTTCAAATTTACTTTTAATGATAAATATCTTAATTTTATTATGAAAAAACAAAATCGACCCTATTAAATTATTTATTAAATATAAGTTTATAAACCCAACTCAACCCTCTCAATACTAACCATAAAAGTATTTTTGATTGAATGTATTTTGAAAAATAGTATTCAATTTAGTGATTTCAAACACTTTCTCAATTCTTTTCTTAGTGTCTTTTTTTTTTCTATCCAGAGGCACATGCGTTCTATAAAAGTAATTCACCATGCCATGCATCCACATTCCTCACCTGGCTCATCATCGTCTTCTATGAACATAGATTCCTGTTCGTATACGCCTATTCTCCACCAAACGACAAGTCAAGCGAAGAAGAAGAAAGGGGATGCAGAAAAAGAGGTTTATGCGTTTACATAAGAAGGCGAGAGTAAGAGATGAAGTCAAGACTCAAGAGTAAGATATGTGATTTCAGCAAGAAAAGAGATAGAAAATCTTGAATGTTTTGTTTATTACGCAAAGAAAAAGAAAAAGTTAAGTGCTTGGAGAGGAATGAAGAGGTTGTGTGACTTCTTCTACTCAGCAATAGGCCAATCAATTAGTTACATTTCAATCTTTTATTTTTGAGCATCTAGTTATATTTCAATCTAGTATACCAAACAATGGTACCAATCGTTTTGAAACAAAAGAAAAGAGTGATAGAAGTCATAGCAAAACATATTTACAATCTAACAAACGAAATATCAGAACATATAGTAATTTCAATTGGGAGCTTTAGAGAGTCATGTTTCTTGGTTTCAGGGTCATTTAGTCTTTTTTTTACACGGCTAAACAACAGAAGCAAGACGAAACAACATTCTACTCCTTAGCCAAACATCTCCAGAACGAGCTAAAACTAGCTGCAGCAAGCCACAAATGGTTAAACAAGTTTGGCATCACTGTACTTAGAGGATCTGTTATAAAAGTCAGGGCTTGTTTCTTTTAGCTGATGCAGTTAAGATCAGTGTTTCTGGCTTCTTTGGATTGCAACTTGCACGCTCTCTTCATTCTCTTTGCAGCTTGGACAAACCCCATAATAACTTGAAGCTCATCCATTTGCTGAAAATATCATAACATTAAAATCGTATTATCATAACCAAAACTATAACACACAAGACGAATCAAGTGAAGTCTCAGAAGGATTTCAAATGTACCTGAGACATAAAGTGTCTCTGAACAATGTCAATTAATTGCTCCTTTGATGGATTTGGAATTGCATCCACCTACAAGGAGTTTATTCATGAGCAAAAGCACATAGAAAGTAGAGTTCTAGATTAAGTAAATAGAAGATTTTCTTTCTTCCATAATTATAAATCAACTTACAAGGTTGAAATGTTGCCAATATTTCAGTAAAGCAGGCATTTCCAGTTTGCTAAGATCAACCTTCTGTGTGAAGGCATTAGTACAAGATCAGTCGCACTATATTCAATACCAAATGGAATAAATCTATAATAAAAAAATGAATGAATACCATGTTTTGAGGGGGAGTAAAAGCTGAGCTTTTTGATTGGGAGTCGGATGATGGAGATCTGCTCAGGGTCTTGTGAGATGACCGTGATGATCTCTGCCCTCTTACCTTCGACTTATGAGGCTTCAGTGTGTCCTCGGATGCTGGAAAAGAAACAACTTGTCATAGAAACAAGGCTGAGTATATCAGTTTATAAAGGTTACAGCTTTTATGTGTCCAAAGAACAACAATATGCCACTTAGTAACTCACTGGAAACAAAAGAAACTTGAAAAATCTCTATCAAGTTTTTCTTAACAATTACTTATTCTTTTTTTGCTGAAAAATGAAAAATCAGAAATCTTGAAGAAAGACAAGGAATCAAACAAACTTACTCATATCAGAACCATTCCTCAGTGTATTTTCAAAATCAAGATCATCGTCATCTTCGTTTCCAGTAGGAGCTTCAAGGACACTGAGTGCATTCCTCTGCAACTTAACTTCTATTCCATTTGTCAATACCTAATAAAAAATCAAAAGAAACAGTAATGATTGGGATTAAATATTTTACTCCATGAACAAGTACTGACAATTTCATTTAAATAAACTCCAGAAGAAGAAGAGTAGATATTATGATATGTTATCTTATTTCCATAGGAATTCTGGGAGACACAAACTGGTGGAATATGATATCATTATTAGGAAAAATAGTACTGAGAAAAATCGTATATAATAATCGGATTATTCCTTAAAGTTTAAAGCCAGAGTATGGTGAAGTTACACTACTTTTGGTCCACATACACAGAGACACTATAAACAAAAAGGATCTTGGCAGAACAATTTATACTATAAACTAAACCGAACCAAAGATTTGATAAGAAAAGTAGACAGAAGTGACACTGCTTGGGGACGAAAATGACTCAACTGAAATAAAAAAAAAAAGAAAGAAGAAAACAAATGACTATATCATTAATCAAAGACTCTTCTTAAATTTCAAAACAGCCAGCTTGAATCCATAAAGGTATAGAGAAACATGATGGAGAATTAGATAACAAGTGCATATTTGCTTATGATGTTATTTTCAACAGGTGCGAAAAAAAATAAAGTTGCCTTTTTTTTTTTTTTCCCTGCCCAACTTTTAATGTTAAAAACTCAAAAATTCACTTATCCTCCTTCCCTATTGCTGATTCCTGAGATTGAGCCTGAATCTCAGCAAGGAACATCAAAATATATAGATACTACTAAAGATGTTCCAGAAACTTTTAATTACAAAACTTAATTCAGGAGAAACAAATAAGAAAATAAAAATCAAATGAAGGCTTCATGAATAACCTAACTAACTAAGAACACCAAATGCAAGGCTGAACAGTTGTAAAATCCGGCAAAACAATAATGGTAAAACTTAAATGCTAACATGCATGCAAAGAAGCTCAATCGCCAGATTTCGAAAATTACAGATTTAATCACTCTCTTAAACTCTTGGTTTAATGATTAGATGCGCGAAGATATAAATCTGTAATTAGTAAATAGAAGCTCATTGATGATAGTAGAGATACTATCATTTAAGTAATACATTAAATCACTTTCAGAAATTCGAGAAACAAAAAAAACCCGAATTTGAAAACTTTACAGATTCAATAGATTGAATTCAAATTTGATAAATCCAGAGTAAACCCAGATTGGATCGAAACGTTTTTTCACTTACTAAAAAAAATCAATGTAGGCTTCATGAATAACCTAACAACTAAAGAACACCAAAAGCAAGGTTGAACAGTTGTAAAATAAAAGCCAGTAAAACAATAATGGTAAACTTAAATGCCAACATGCATGCAAAGAAGCTCAATCGCCAGATTTCGAAAATTACAGATTTAATCACTCTCTTAAACTCTTGGTTTAATGATTAGATGCGCGAAGATATAAATCTGTAATTAGTAAATAGAAGCTCATTGATGATAGTAGAGATACTATCATTTAAGTAATACATTAAATCACTTTCAGAAATTCGAGAAACAAAAAACCCGAATTTGAAAACTTTACAGATTCAATAGATTGAATTCAAATTTGATAAATCCAGAGTAAACCCAGATTGGATCGAAACGTTTCACTTACTAAAAAAAAAAAGAAATCAAAGCTTTGGTTCACTAACCAGCCAATGCCAACCACCGAGACCAACAGCTTTTTTGACAACACCTTGAAGACCGACAAGCACCGATTTAGTTCGGTTGTTTCCGGTCACCACCACTTTCGTGTGACGTGGCAGAACCGTTAATTCCTCTTCGCTGCTGCTGTCTCCGCAAAAGCTCCGTACTTGGCGAAATCCGCCATTAACGACTCCTGAGCTATCCACAGTCTCCAGCATTCTTCTTCTTCTTCTTCTCTAATCTGATTAGTCTCAGTGGGAAACACAAATTCCACGAATCTCAGCTCTCAGTCAACACTGCTACAAGATCGAAGATCATGCATTGCGAGAGAGTTGTTAGATGATCTAAGGAGAATTTGAAGAGAAATCTATGTAAAATTATTAGGGTTGTTGTTCCACAAGAAGAAGCAGAGAGAGTAATAGAAAAAGAGGGAAAAAGCAGAGAGAGAGAGAGAGAGAGAAACAGAGTAAAGAGAGAGAGGAAGGGAGGGAAAGAGAAGAGAGAGAGAGTGATAGCGACCGGATCCCAACACGTTGACCAATTAAAACTCACCACGTAAGGATTGTACTGACACTATATGCGTTATGCAGAAACAGAACCGGTTTTTCAAAAATTTTGTTTGGATTTAACCGAAGGTTACTTTTCGTCATTTTGGACACGCGATTGACCTGAATGGTTGACTGGTGTTTAATAAAGACAGGCATGAATGGGACCCATTTCGCACCAAATGACGCTTGTATCCTTCTTTCATGTCCCTTTTTCCATTCTTTGAATTTTAGTTTTCCTCTGTCCTTATCTAATAAATTTTCTCTTTTTTTTTGCTGTTGTGAAACTATGTTCTAAAATAAAAAAGATATTTAAAGAAACAATTGCTGGTTTACAACATAATATCTGTGAAATTAATTGAACACATACATCAAAATAACCGTCTATAATAATTACAAACTCATTTAATGATTGACCATTTCTAATATAAAACTTTATTTTTTAAATTGAATAATTCTATAATCAAATGTAATTCTACTTTAATATTACTCTATTTTAAAGTACAAATAAAGTAACAAACATATTATTCTGTTTTAAAAATAAATATTGTTTTTATTTTATTACATTGAATCATCGATTTTGTAATTATTAAATGATAGCACTGTTTTAATATTTTAAAAGTAATTAGATAACAAATGCAATTTTTTCAATTGAATTTAGCAGAGAATACTCTATTTAGTCTTTCTTTTAATTGTTAATTATTTTGATTTTTGAAGATTAATTGAATATCTGTTGATAATGATGTTATGAAAGGTCCTCAAACCAAACCAGCAGCCATCATGCTACTATATGTTTGTGTTTGTGAATTCTTTTTTTACTCATTTAAAAAGAGAAATGATTTTTTTTTTAAACTTTTTACCAGTGTTTTGAAAACCGGACCGGACCGGCCGGTCGAACCGGACCGGACCGGCCGTTCGAACCGGTCTGACCGTGACTCGCTGAAGAAGCCGAATCCAGTTCGGTTTAAAATCTGGATTTATGAAAAACCGGTAAAACCGGCTAAAAACCGGTCAAACCGGTGACCCGGATCAATTTTAAAACCCGGTTCTTAAAAATTAATATATAATAAAATATTTTTAATTATTAATAGCTAAAATTTAATATTTTATAATTAGTATTCAACTATCACTATTTAATTAATTTTTTATTTTTTTAAGAAACCATGTGAAAATTCTATTTTTTGACTTTCATATACTAGCTTTATTTTACCATATTCATAAAATTTGAGATGTTATTTGTAAAAATAAATAAATATGATAATTTTAATTGTAAATCATATGATTTTATCATTTTCAGTTTACATAGTATTCACTATTCATTTTTTACTATATATAATTAGATTTATATTTATTATTTATATTTAGTTAATTATAGAAAAGAAAGAGAATATATATTATATATAGAAGTAAAGTTCATGTAACATAAATATATAATTATATATATATATATATATATAATTTTTCATAAATAGAAAACTCAGTTTGACCGGTTAAACCGGTCTAACCAGTCAACCAGTAGTTAAACCGAATCGGTGTCCGGTCCGGTTTTCAAAACATTGATTTTTACTGTGTAAAATTACACAGCTTTAGATCAATTATTTGTCCATAACTTTATACAGGGTCACTGATTGTCATAGTCAGAGTTTTACAATGGCCACCACCCACAAAATAAAACAAACCGTCCCCATATTTGGGGAAACTATCAAAGCGACCCCTCACCAAACCCCTGCTTCAATTATTCACAACTTTTAATGCTTACCACCATCTCCTCCCATCAAAAATCAAATTCCTATATACTTTAAAACATAAAAGCTATATAAAATAAATCTTATAGACCAGAATGGGCCTTTTGCTTAATTTGAATTAAATGAACACAATCTGTTAGCCACCGGCAAATTGACGAGGGTTTACATATGAGCATTCAAAAACATCAGGTTAATTTGGTCAATTGTAAAACTTCGAGGGGTTTATAAAAAAAGATTTTGGAGGGTTTTGTTTGAAGCTAGAGGTAGAAGAAGACAGCCGTTAATGGCGAAACCTGATCAGCTAACTCGCTTCCTTGATTCGGGTATCTACGAATCCGACGATTCTAAATGGTTCTTCTTAGACCCGGTTCGTATAACCAACCGTTCGTATACCCGGTTTAGGGTCTCACCTTCTGCTTACTACTCTCGTTTCTTCAACTCGAAGCATCTCAATTTAGAGCAACCCAGCGAATTACCTAATCCGAGAAAGCGTAAACGGAATAAGAAGAAAAACACTAGCTCTCACCTTCCTAGCGCAGGAGAGCAAGCTTCTCATCTTCGTCATCAGGAGGCGCGGGTACTTTTATCCGAAGCGTATGAATGGCTTTTAAGGGAAACCGAGTTGTTGAGCTTAGTAAAGGGTCTAAGTAGCTATGATGGCGATGGTTTGTTGAGGACCAAGTGTTGTGACGACGATGAAGTCTCTTTTGTTGAGCTTGGCGGAGTGTGGCAGGCTCCTTTGTACGAGATAACACTGAGTTTCGATCTACATTGCGTTGATAAAGGTTTTGTCTTTCTCTAGTTCACTTTGATAACTCTTGTCTGAAAAAAAAAAAGCAATGAATCTGATTATGTGGTCTCAATAGAGAGATGCAGTGAAGAGAGAGTGTTTAAGGTGTTCGATAACCTAGTAGTGAACGAGACAGAAGAAGAAGTTGAAGCTGAGTTTTCCAAGCGGAGATACATAATGCCTAGAGAGAGCTGCTTCTACATGGTTTGTGCTACTTTATGATTGCCGTCTTAAAGATTTTTTTTTTTAAATTATTTTTGACTAAGTTGATGTGTGATATGGTTCTTACTCGCGTTTTTTTTTTTTCCGATGTTGCCTTGAAGTCTGATTTACAGCACATCCGAAACCTTGTTCCTGGTAAGTGGTAACTATTGTGCTATAGTCCATTATAGACCATTTTTTCTGCTTTAGAGTTTTATTGGCCCTGGTTTACTGGTAAGTCCTAAATATTGTGGATGTTACCTTATCAGTAGGCGACTGAGCCTAGTTATGTATTTATCTTGTTGACGTTATATATGCAGCTAAACATGAGGAAGGCTTCAATCTTATAGTTATTGATCCGCCCTGGGAAAATGCAAGCGCTCATCAGAAGTTAAAGTTTGTTCTTCTTGCCTCTGTCATATAGTATGTTAATATCGACTTGAGGAATAGACTGTTTTTGTTTTCGAATGAGATTCATGAGACATGTTTCTTGTTTTAGGTATCCGACTTTACCAAACAGATACTTCTTATCCCTCCCAATCAAACAGCTTACTCATGCTGAAGGAGCTCTCGTGGCTTTGTGGGTGACCAATAGAGAGAAATTACTCAACTTTGTTGAGAAAGAGCTATTCCCTGCGTGGGGAGTTAAGTACGTAGCTACGATGTATTGGTTAAAGGTTGTGATCCCAACTTGATGCACTTCTTGATTTCTCTGAGTTTGCGTTCATGACTTGAACTTTTCACACGTTGTCTATGTAAAAATGTTATAGGTGAAACCAGACGGTACAATGATTTGCGATCTGGACCTTGTCCATCATAAACCTTATGAATATCTGCTACTAGGCTACCGCTTTAGCGAAGTAAGTAAGTCTGTTCTGGTCTTTGTTACTTGAATAATCTGCAAACGGATCTTCTGTTTCTCAGCAGTATGGATGTGATATAGCTTGCAGAACCAAAACATAGGTCAGATTTTGAACTCTTGGATAGGAACAAAGTAATCATAAGCATCCCTGGAGATTTTTCGAGGAAACCCCCAATTGGAGGTACATCTTTGTTATACAATCTTCATCATATTCAAGAGCATAATACAGTTTATTGAAATTCTAGCTGTACAAGTTCCCCTGATTCTTTATTTTTCACTTGGACTTTTTGTGTAGAGATACTAATGAAACATGTTCCCGGGTCTCAACCAGCTCGGTGCCTTGAGCTATTTGCCAGAGAAATGGCAGCTGGATGGACCTCTTGGGGAAACGAACCGCTTCACTTCCAGGACTCTAGATACTTCTTGAAAGATTAATGGTTGCATCAACACACAGGTTTTTTAGCTAATGTTCATGGTGGGGCCACTGTGAGGAGACCTTTGGGTAGCACTGGAAGGTCTTGCCGACTGTTAAAATAAGACGAGAAGCCTGAAAGAGCTGCAGTTAGATTATTGTCTGAAGGAGTCAGAATTGTACCACCATTTTTCTTTTGACATCATTGTACCATCAATTTAGTAAGCTAGTTTTTTCTCCTGTTATGGCAGATGTTTCAGAAAAAAATAAAGATATGACTAGTACAGTAAGATCACATACTATAATAATATCACAGTTCATTAGATTTCAATTCTTTTAAAAATACAATATGAATAGCTAAAGGTAAAAGCGTGTAAAATGAATTCAATAAATGACTACTCGTTGGAAGATCATATCTGCTTTGATGGGTCAATGTGTGGGGCAGATCCACTATCCCATTTTCCCTATTATGTTCAATGAACTATACAATTTTAAAAAAGCCACGAAAATTAAAGAAAATCAAGACCAGTGAATGGAAGGGCCACAACAATAATTCCAAGTATAGTTAGTTGTTTGTCATAGCAATCAAATAATATGCTTACAAATATTAACGATGTATATATTTTCAATCAAATGATAAGTATTCTATACAGTATATGATAAGAATGAAAAAGTGGCCTTATATGGAGCAAGCTTCCCAAAGTTTTGTAAATTTACTACTTAATAGTTTAGTAAACAAAATCATCTATCAGAATTCAATTTGCATATATTTTTGTTTTCACAATAATAATCAATCAAAATTTTAATTAAATTTGGTAGAAAGCAAACAAAGTAAAAAGAAAAAGATAGCAATCATTAGATAGCACATGATAATATACATACACCACTAATCAGGACAAAAGTGAGCATTTCTTCTGTTTTTGTTTCATACTATAGGCTCTATAGTGACAATTAAATTTTAATTAAAAGAAAAAATCACTAAATGTTATGAGGCTTAAATTAATTTGTTTTCTATTAACATGTCCGAAAAACCAATCAGGTGGGGTGTTCCACGGTCATACTATCAAGGGACCCGCTTCAATTAACCGGACCCCACATGTCTCTCTTCTTTTCTCTTTATAATCAGGTCATTTTACACAGATCGAGAGAAACATACATAACGTACTGCTTCAACTGATTCGCTGCGCACAGCCACACCGTAATTTACGTACGCCACCATTCGACAAATCTCTGATAGACACGTGACTGATTTACGTCAAACATAATCATCCAGTTTTTTTTTTTTTTTTTTTTGCTTTATTTAATTGATTTAACAATGGAAAAGATTCTTGTATCATTCCAGCGAAGAGAAAAAGCGTCTTCCTCGTGACTGAGCACTAACTCCTCACTCTTCTTTCTGAAGGTGGTTTGGGGTGTGTTTTAGGGAAGAAGATGACGTCTGACGGTGCGACGTCGACGTCAGCAGCAGCAGCAGCAGCAGCGTTGGCGACGAGGAGGAAGCCGTCGTGGAGAGAGAGGGAGAACAACAGGAGGAGGGAGAGGAGGAGAAGAGCTGTAGCTGCGAAGATCTATAACGGTCTTAGAGCTCAAGGTAACTACAATCTCCCCAAGCACTGCGACAACAACGAAGTTCTCAAGGCGCTTTGTTCTGAAGCTGGTTGGGTTGTTGAAGAAGACGGAACCACTTATCGCAAGGTATCTCATAGATCTGAGCTTTATGTCTGAATATTTCTAAAAGTGGATCTTGTTTTGTCTGGGGTTACTATATTTAGATCTCCCTCTCTTTGACCAATCAGGGACATAAGCCTCTTCCTGGTGACGTGGCTGGATCATCCTCACGAGCCACACCTTACTCCTCTTCTTATAACCAAAGCCCTTTCGAGAGTCCCATCCTTTCTTACCAAGTCAGTCCATCGTCTTCTTCCTTCCCTAGCCCTTCTCGTGACAACAACAACATCTCCACCATCTTCCCTTTCCTCAGGAACGGTGGGATCCCATCGTCGCTTCCTCCGCTCAGAATCTCAAACAGCGCTCCGGTGACTCCACCTGTCTCCTCCCCAACTTCCAAGCACCCCAAGCCGTTACCCACTTGGGAGTCTTTTACCAAACAGTCCATGGCCATCGCTGCTAAACAGTCGATGTCGTCTTTCAACTACCCGTTCTACGCGGTGTCTGCACCCGCGAGTCCCACTCATCATCGCCAGTTCAATGCACCGGCTACTATACCTGAGTGTGACGAGTCTGACTCTTCCACTGTTGATTCTGGTCATTGGATAAGCTTTCAGAAGTTCTCGCAACAGCAGTTTCATGGCGTCTCTGCTGCAGTGCCGGCTTCTCCTACCTTCAACCTAGCGAAACCACCCGTGCCTCAGCGGTTATCTCCAAACACTGCTGCAGCGATGCAAGAGATTGGTCAGAGCTCGGAGTTTAAATTTGAGAACAGGCAAGTTACGCCATGGGAAGGGGAGAGGATCCATGATGTGGCTATGGAGGATCTTGAGCTCACACTTGGAAACGCTAAAGGTCATTAGTTGATATATGAAAAACAAAATGACCCCGTTGTTGCATGTCCGGAAGCAAAAAGGTTGGAGTGTTGTTCAGTTCATGGTTTTGGTTCTTGTACTGGAATCAATTTTCATAGTACTATTGAGTTTGTTTCACATTGCATTATTTTGTAGATAGACTGTGTAAGATGTATGTTTCGTTTCTATTATGTCTATCATACCTTTTAGGTATTTTAAGACATTACAAATATTTTTATTATGAAGTGGCTTGAACTTGAGACATAGCGAATGATGAAAACAGAGGAAACACGAAGGACTGAAACAGAGTCCAATAGAGAACATGAAAACAAGAAAGGAAAAGTAAAATTAAAATCATTAAGGCATTAGTGAAGCATAAGAAGGCATGTGTAACAAGAACAGAGATGTAAAAAAAAAAGAGTTGAGATTTTAGTCATAAGTTACACAAAAATTCATAGTACAATAGAAAAGAAACCAGAAGGCATGAGTGAAGCATTAAACATGAAAACAATAAAGGAAAAAAGTAAAATTAGAATCACAAAATGTCAAGAAACTGTGAAGCTTTTTGAGCCTACCCTGCTTTTCTATAGGTGAATGAATCATTCAGAACCATCTGGGAAGCTATCAAGCGCGTCTTGCTTACCGTTTACATAGAACTCAACCACAGCTTGCATTCTATTAAGCTTATCTGGGTGGTAATTCACATGAACAATCACCGGTTTCACCTTCTTCTTCAGGTCCTGATCCTTCCTAACAGTCTTGAAAAGAACCTTACTGTTCATAAACTCATACATATCCATGACTCTCTTTGAAGCATGCAGCCCAATGTAGTCAGGGTGCGAGGGATAAAACAGCTCCTCGTTGAAAACCGCTTGGTCCCACAGTTTAGCCTTGGAGAGCCTATCCGCCACGCGATCAAGCAGCTCTATCGACGGAACGGTAGGCCTTAGATAGAAAAAACCGGAATTGAAAACCCATATCCTCATGGTGTGAGCATACCGAGCCCATCCCATGGCTGGTTCATCAAACACATCGTTGAATCCATAAGCGGTCATGTTGCTATGGCCATCACTCATCGACTCCACGTCAGAGTCTCTGTACAGATGACTAAACGGGTTCTGCAAGAAGACAATGTCCACATCCGAGAGGAGAACACCGTATCCGAGCTGCAAGAACTCTCTCAACACACGGAACTTCAGTCCAGAGACGGCGTGGTTACCTCCGGTTTTCCCGACCGTGTCCACGTCCTTGTCGGGATCTCTCTTGTAATAAGCGACGTCGTTTGATTTACAGAAATTCTCGATGTAATCGTCCAATGCAACAACCAGGTAGTTAGTTATGCCCAGTCTCTTCACGCTAGCGATCTGAACCTCTAGCATTGCTTTCACGTTTGAGTTTGCGAGCGCCACGATCACCTCTTTATCGACGGCGATGTCCTGTAGAATCTTTGCTAGTCTCGGGTTTACGGATTCGTCGGGGAGGATGGTTGGATTGGTTCTCAGACTCTTGACGGTTCCGAAAGGACCAGCCTTGATCTGTGGTCCAAAAGATAGCACCTGTTTTCTTGCGTTGTCTGATCCTTGCTCAGCTAGACGCAGCTTCTCTGTGAGCTCCCTGACCTGCTTCTTCAGATCTGCATTCTTCTCTGAGAGAGATGCAAAGTCTGATTTCAGCATCTTGATACGTGCGGGCGATTCACAAGAAGATGATCCAACCTGAACAAAGAATCACCAAGTCAACTACTAACTCAAACCTCAAGAATCTATAAACTAATATCTAACAAAACAGAGCACCAAGAAAAGTTTTCATTTTTAAACACAGCACATTCCCACTTAAGACCTATAATGGCTGAGTCTAGCGCAGGGGATTCTCAATTCAGGTCAATAACTCGTTCAGACAACCTAAAAGGGAGCTCTGTAGATCTAGGGCGCAAGATCGAGTACCTGGACGCGTTCATTAGCGGTAAGAGACGAGCTCGAGTTGAAGAAGCCGTTGGGGAACAGAACGGCGCATACGCAGCCGATGATGATACCGATGAGGATGGCGATCGCAATTCTAGATCCACGGAGCTGTTGGGTTCTATCTCTACGACCCGCCATGGCCGTTGACTTTCTCTCTCTCCTCCTTTCACTAGGAGGAGACGCAGAACCTTTTAACTGAAATGACTGGATTTACCCAAACGAGAAAAGTTTGGTACAACGTGATGGATCAGAGACTTTTTTCAGACAATGCCCGAATATGTTGTGTGTTGTCTTTGGTGGGTATTGAAGTTATTGAGAGAAGAAGGGAGCTTGATTGGCCTGTTCTGCGTAGACAACGACGACGACGATGAATCAAGGGGGGGCTAAGTAGTATTCCTCTACTTGACGGTGTAGATTTGTTTCTCGCCTTCACTAGTTTAAAAAGGAAGGGTGAACCGTTCGATGAGATGACTTGATTTATCTGACGGTGTCAACATAAGCAAAATATAAAACCTGTAAGTAGTAACTAATTTTATGAATATTATGGATGAAAGGAATTGAAAGAATAGAATGCAAATAAATGGAATGAAAACTATAAAATAAAAGTAGAATTTATTCTATTTTATTCATTTCATTTACTAGCTTTTTAAAACATAAAAAGTTTTATTATTATATTTCATTTTATTCTATATATTTCGCCATAAATCATTAGAATGACATTTGTTTTTATTTAATTTAAATGGTAGTTTTTTTAAAAAATCTCAGAGAATAAATCATTCCATAAAAAAAATTAGTAATCCTGTTGCAGATATTACAGAGGGAGAGAGAGAGAGAACGAAATAACTCCTCACATCTATAATCCACTTGCTAGCACGATCACTCATGATATACCAAACACTCTACATGATTGAGATTAGTTAAGCTGTCAAGCCTTGAATCGCATCTTTTTACTACCAAACGTCTATCTAGTGATCAACAACTTGTTCAGCACGTTGCAAAGAATTTAACATTATTCAAACATTTAAGAGACAATGTCTGTAAAATTAACAAAGGAGGGAATAACAAAAAAGCTTTAGAATTACAAAGAGAAACTTTCTTACATGTCAAAATTCAAATGCTGCAAAAGTCCAGAGATTCTTCTTTTTAACTTTCGTCGTCCATAACTTTGTTGTTACCATACAAACTATCTCTTCTATTACCAAACCCGCTCGAGTCAAGCCCCGACCCGCCTCGGTAGTTGTTATGATCCTGCGCCGTTGTTCTATACCCTCCTCCATCCACCGGAGCTCTCGAACTCTGGTCGTTACGGTACGGGGACGCACCAACGTACCTTCTCCGTAGATCCATGAGGTCATCGTTTCTCCTAGCGGGCTCAGTAAAACTCGGCTCTTTCGCAGAGCTATTCTGTCCCGCGGTGGCCGTTGGAGTAAAAGGATCATCTGGTCCCCACGCGGTAAGAGACTCTTTCTTCTTTGCAAAAAAATGCCAGGCTCCGAATAGAAACAGTATGAAGAAGAAGACAGGACTGCTCCAGAGCATTGTGTTGAAGTCTCCTTTGAGACTAGGAAGCTTCGACTTGTAAACACCGAAGTACCCGTCTCCTAAACCCATCACAAGAAGATTCTCTCTGTCGCTAGCGATCAAAGGTCTCGACTTAGCTCCTATGTTTCTTGAAGATGACTGACGATGGCTCAAGAAGGATGATCTGATCTCTTCCAAACCAGCTGAGAATAAAAGACGTGGACCGGCGGTTCGTACGTAATGCTGAGTCGATACGTTGAAAGCGAAAACCTTTTCTTCGTTGATCACAAGAAGGTATCCTTTGATCGATTGTAACGCCACTGGCTCCTCCATCTGAAACTTCTTCTTGGATCTAACTCTGCATTTGAAGTTCATTATATCTCCATGAAGCAGCACGTGAATGATCTCCCCTTCTGACGTGAATCCGTACGCCTTCGACCGTTCTGTCGCGTCGAAAACGTAGCTTCTCGCGAGAGAATGGTTTAGTCCTTCGCATTCGGTTTCTCTGATCTTCATGCTCCTCAAGTCCAACGAACCGGCGCCAGACTCGGTGAGAAACAACAGTCTCTGCTTCAAGAACACTAGCGGTCTACTCGACGGTATAACCGAACCGTGAACCGTCCGGTTCTCGGTTAGAACCGTGAGCTTCCCGCTGAGATCCGTGGCCAGGATGTACCGAACCCGACCCACGTGGTGCACTTCCAACAAAGTCACGGGATCATCAGCCGAATCATCCACGTCGAAAGCCCCAACGTGTTCCATCGAAACCGAGTTGGAGTTCCAATCCTCCCCGCTCGATCCCTCGTGGATCCGGTGGAACAAAACGGCGCCGTTCTGATGACCAGTGACGACGAAACTCGAGTTCTTAAACATCGAGAGATACGAAACCATAGCTGTGACGGGGGAATCAACGGTGGTGAAGAACTCGACCAAAACGTCGCCGTTTCTCAAGAACACGTAGACTCTACCTCTAGAGTCCCCGATCGCGAAGTACTTGCTCGAGCCTTCGAAGTCCTTGAAAGGTAACACGTTGATACAAGTCGCATCTGAATCGAGCTTCACCGCCGATGTGAAGGAGAACCTCTCCGACCAAAAGGACTGTACTTTGTCACCGAGAACGCCTTGGCTCTTCCTCCTCCTCCTCCGCCGACGGCTTCATCATCTGATTTAGAGATCTCGTTCTTCGATTCGGATAACCTAGCGTCCAGATTAGAGACTATCTCCGTCAGATTCTTAACGAGTTCCTCGAGCTTATGCAATAGAGCATCTTCTCGGGTGGGTTCAGTAACCGACACAGCTACATCGGTCGGATCAACGATAACAGGAGACTCGTTGGCATACGACGGCGAAATGAAAAGCAGAGTGAGGGAGATTAGAAAGTAGAAGGTGAAAAGGAAGGACTTGCCGTTTCGAGGATCCGCCATTGTAAAAGTGAAGCGGATAGCTTTCTCCTTTTTTTTGCCGTGTCTGAATCAGTGAGTAACCGCCATATATGCAGATCTGTAGGAGATGGTGAAGGGGTTTAGGATCTGGAAAGAGAACAGGTTGGAATTTTAACTGAGATTTTGTTTAGTACGAAAAATAATTGTCCGAAAGAAGGAGACTTTTATGTCCGAGATTTGATCCGGTCGTCTTCAGTCACGGTGAAGCTTGGCGCTACGAAAAAATCAGTAACATGTCTTTTAAGATATTTTGGGACTATTCTTTTTTTTTGACATCAGCATTCGACAATTACGAATTTTCTTTTAACATATAAAAAATACGTGATTGGTGAAATTTATGGTTGGTTATATACTAAATTTCTATTTAACGTATGACTAAAATCAGTAATTATTATTTTTTGGATCAAGAGTTGAAACTACCTTCATGAAAATCTAAACACATTTATCAATGAATGTCCTGACTTGTGAACTGTAATAGATAGCCGCATTTAAAAAAAAAATAGCATCATAAAACGTTATCTCTTACAGATATAAAAGTTATAACTTATTAATAAATGTAAAAACGCATATTCAAACCCTAAAAACGTTCTCTTACAAATTGGTTTTGGATTAAAATTTGTTTGTTTCAGGTCAAATCAATTTACTTCACGAACTAAACAATACTCCCTCTGTTTTTAAAAAATTCATATTTTGGAAAAATATTTTGTTTCAAAAAGATGTATATTTTATGTTTTCTATGAAAAAATTGCAAACTTTATGAAAATTAATTGATTTTATTAGATTATTATTGGTTAAAAGTTGTTGAAAATTGAAAATTACAGAAAATGATAAATTTATTATAATAATTTAATATATTTTCTTAATATGTGTGAAAATACAAAAAAATCTATGTTTCAGAAAGAAACAGAAGGAATAGTATCTTTTGATCAAAAAAGAGAAAACAATAGTATCTCAGATATCATTACGTTTTTCGCCGCCGACCCTTTTAGATGGCTACATATAGAAAATAGAATTAGAAAAAGCTCACATGCTGATCAGCGACAAGATCCACAGACTCTCCACGTGAAGTTTCTTGGTAACGGTGAAGCAAAAATCCCTCGATCTTTTCACAACACATTGTCCCAATGCGTGGACAGAGTTCATCCCAATCTCATTTACATAATATACGAGATCCCGTAAACTTGGTTTCTTTTTACTATAACATCAATTTAAAGACCATTATTCGATCATTGGAAAAGAGAAATGTGAAATGAGGAGAAAGAGAATTGTCTGAATAGCCGAGGAGACTGCCTACCGACTAACCAACTCATCAGAGACTACCGATAGTCTTTGATATGGTGTTGAGACGCAGGCAAGTCATCCTTGGCTACCACACAACTTCTCTTTCTTCATGTCACCGTTTCTCTTTATATGTTTTTCTCTTTGTTATGAAGTTGTTGATGTGTGTACACTCTAATACTATGTATATATAGGCCTGACGGCATGAACATCTAGTGGACACATTATGTTTGACTCAACTTGTGTGCATGGCGGTGTTGGAATATGTTCTTAAAGATTTGGTACTGGGATGGTCTGATGGTATAACAAGTTGGCTAACCGTAATTAAATATTTGTATTTAGTCGTACCTATGATGTTAATGTTAGTTATGAACGTTGTTTAAGTGTTGGAGATCTATATTTACATGTGATATATAGTGTTGAGAAGAGCAAACGCAATTCAGTGATAATGTCACTACGATAACTATTAATCTGTCTAGCTACCAAAATAATATCATTACCATACAACTAAGTGTTTATTACAGACATTACAGAGAAAAAACAGACACACCCACCTGATTCTCGGTTTATAACTAAGTGTTTATTCATCTATGGACGACATGTGAACGATTTGTTATCCTTGCCTAAGTTTATATTTCTTTTGTTCGTTCGTGGACCACCTTTACTTATTCGCCTAAATCGGTCGGTATCATAAATATGGTTATTGTTAATAGGCTAATTACTGAATATATTTCTCTTCTTTTTGTTGAAACCCCAATAAACTCAAACTTAACCAATAATTTTTTTTTCAAGAAATTTGTTTACGTAACAGAGAACAGAGTTGTTGGGTTGAGATAAACATACCCGCATATCACAAATATACTGATGGTCGTCTCTATATGAGTTTTTCTATCCTTCTAAATTACACAAGTTTTCTAAATGCTCAAATGGCAATTGGCAAGAAATATGCTTTGAAACTTCTCTACCATGTCAATACCCTTTTTCTTACTAGTTGACTACTAGTGTAACTGGGACCATAAAGATAAGAACATTTATAAAAGTCATGATGCCATATGAATCTGTGTAGTAAACATGGAATATATGGAGATTTCTGTGAATACTTATATTGAAGTATAACTTCTAGTATTATTCTCATTTCTATTCAGAGTTAGATATAAAGAATGTAACACCAGAGATGTTGGGAAACGAAAGCTGTCTTCCATATATATAGGATATTGCTTTATTTTTCTTTTACAATTATGGTACGTAGTACTTGTATGAATGATCTGAGAAAGCCACGAAATCGATAATGTAGCTATTATAATAGTTATCACCAGTCAGTCTTGTATATGAAACTCATATTATATTACCAACTTAACACATGGATAGCTAGTCTATTAATTAGTGTATTAATATTATAAATTCCAGTGTTAGTGATGTTCACACTTCACACAAATCGTTGGTAACTTTAAATTTTAAATGATAGCTTAACTATATTATTTTATTAGCGATGATATGTTTAATTAACTGACAGAATATTGTATTTGTGGTTTATAGATTATGTAGGTGAGGCCTGCTATACGTTTATATTATACTAGTATTATGGTCCCTGCTATGCAGAAGCACATTATATTTATCAATATAAAATGTTATTACAAAATATGAAATTTAAAATATATAAATGGTATAAATGTACATGTTTTTAAGATATAAATATTAGTTATTATGATTGTTTAATTATAAATACTTTTAAATGGTACAAATATTTATCAAGTATGATTAAATAGTTAAAGATACTTTAATAAAAGCATACAGTTAAGAAACGTATATGTTCAAAATCTATAGCAACTAAATACATTATTATTATATTTTTGCAATCACACATATTATTGTTTTACTTGATAATTGATATGATGTGGTATATCTTATGACTTTTTTGAATATCAACGTTGAAAAAAAATTGACCAACGTTTATGGTTTCATAAATAATATTTAAATAGTATTAGAAATGCTTGTTGTAGAGATCCACAGAGTAAACTGAAATGTAATAATGAATAATTATAGGATTAAAAAACAACAACTCACAAAAGAGGCCATTAGCGTTCATGAATCCCGGTTCTGAGATGTTATTCCTTCTTCTTTTCAACTCAGCCTCCGTTCGTGATTTTTTTCCAGTCTTTAGATGATTCTCATGCTGGTTGATCTTCGCTGAAAATTTTGTTTATATATAAATAAATGTAAACACAACTCGTAAACGTAAGCTTGATTTTGATTGGCCGTAAATCTTTGTAAAATGAATTGGAATGAAAAACAAAAAAAAAGTAAAATTGAAACCATCATCCATGTCCCCACCTGGGACCTGTCAATTATGTGACGCCAATCATATATATATGAAGAATATCAACAAAACTTAGATGAAAGAAAGTTCAAAATAGCTTGCTCTTCATTTACGAAATTAAAAAAACTAACTCACACTTATCTTTTCAAGGAGAATATGTTTTCAAATTCTTTGATTTCAGTTCTTCTGCTTCGTCCTCTCCAGACTCACATTTTGTTTTTTTGCTATTGTTTTTGTTTTGTTATTGATGGAGTGTGTTTCTTTAGTAACTATTCTGTGGAAGATATTTGATTAGAGAAACCAAGACAATAATAAGATCATGAAAGTGGTAAATGGCGTGTGGGTATGCAACCGCCTAACAGTTATGTGTTATTAATAAAAAAGATTTTGAGCAGTTAAAACAATTTCTAAAAATTAACAATTAATATTAATAATTAATAATTTGTTAATAAAAAGATAAATGACACGTGTTACCATAAATTCTGTCACACACAGAATTGTCAATTGACTTATGTTTTATAGTATAAAAGATACATGTTACCATGAATTATGTAGTTGTTTTACTTTTTGTATAGATCGAGATCATCAAACGATTATATTTATACGCGTAATCTGGATGATCAAGGCCAAGTCAATTAGACGTAAAAGCTATATAGGTGAAAAGTCTATATTGGCCTCATGAGATGTAATTATCAAAAAGGGATGGTCTAAAGTATTTCAGAACAGCAATAGCATCTCCAACCCCCATTGCAAAAATTACTGTAAAATGGAGTGGAAAATACAGTCATGAACAAACAAAAAAGACATTACTCTAAGTATAAAAGTATAAAAACAAAATGATGATGATATACACTTGATATCAATCGAATATATAATGGCTCTCAGTCCTGGCCTAAACTTTACATATGGACGATTCTTTACGGATATGTTATTGTTGGTTTCCATTTGCATGCATGTAATATAATAATAAATACTCGAACATATGGGCATATTTGACCAAACATGTTGGATTCTACAAAGTTCCATATCTACCGACTACATGATGACAATCTCAAAACAATAGAGATTGGAGCTCAAAGAGCTTTATTGAACTGAAAAGAAAATAGCTCTAAAAAGATTTATTGTGCAGAAATATAAATAGAAAAGAGAAAGCTTTAAGTTGTCTTCAAGATCAAAAGATTATATTGATATCATAAAAATGAGAAAGGTGGCTGCTAGAACCGCATCCAAAGTTCTATTACAATGATCTTAAACATCTATTTATATCAGTCCCATCTTGATAGAAAACCTAGACTACATGGGCTTTGGGCTTGACTTCAATGGTTTGGGCTTGTGCTCTAATACTACCTACACATTTTTGTATAGAACCATGCATGGATCACAAACAAGTTAGAGGTCGAAACAAAAGGTATTCTTAAGAGAAGTAAAACGAAAGAAAAGAAAGAAGGACATGAAGTTTCAAGTGCATGTAAATACATGTATACACAAACACAATATATGATCAATCGATCTTTCTAGATGATTTTAATTTTCTATTGTGAGATTGCAGTCAGTTGGCCAGTTTCCTTGGCTATTTTAAATACATCTCTTTCCCGTTATATATCAGATCTTATTTGATGCTTGTTAAGAATCAATTAGTAATCGACCCATAAACTGGACGAACCGGACGGACCAGACAATACTGAACCAGACTATGACCACGCCCGGTCCATGACCGGCCCATGAAGAGATCAAGATGGCGACCAGAGAGAGAGAGAGAGAGATTGGCGGCCAATGAATATTCATGTTTATCCATATTTCCTATTTCTTGTTGTAGTGGGATTTCCTTTTCCTAGATAGACTAGGAATATGTATTTTCCCTTATCTTATGGAATTGGGATATTTCCATTTATCTCTTATGTAATCATGTATATAAAGGAACCTCTAGTCCTTGATAATAATAAGAATAAGAACTCTTTATTCACAACACGTTATCAGTACAAGTTGTTCTCTAACCCTAAGCTAGCCGACGACCAGAAACCCTAGCCTCCTTGCCGGCGACCACAACAATCCGACCACCACCCTCTTTCCTTTTTCTGGCCAGTTTGTTCCTGGTTCTTTCCTTTTCTCAACCAGAAACCCTAACCCTTTTTCCCTATTGCTCGAGGAAACCCTAGCACAAAGAACCCTAAACCCTAATCGGTTTCTAAATCCCAAAAACCCTAGTTCTTCATCCTGATCAGATTTATCTTGTTGAGGTTTAAGCAATCCAGCTTGAATCCAGCTCTGTTCGTGATCCAACAAAGGCGTTCTCACCTTGTCCGATCCACCCGACTCATCCAAACAGGCCGGCCGATAGACGATCAGCACCCGATAGTATTCTGTCCGATCTATCCGAGTACTAGACATCATCCAGACGATCAGCTAAGCCCGTCCTGCTCTCGTCCCAGCTCGTTCCAGCCGACGACTCGAGCACCCGATAGCGAACGACCAGTCCGTTTGCTCCCGACAAACTCACCCGGCCGTTGCATAAGCTCGTCCGCATCCAATAAAGTCTCCCGACCAAGGAGCTTCTGTTTTGCAGTTCGTTCCAGCTCGTGATCCATCTCTTGGAGGTCCAAATCTACACTCTTAAATATTAAAAGGTAACAATCAAAACCCTAAAACCTAAGAACCCTAATCCTTGTTAAAAACCCTAATCTTGTGGAATTAGGATCTGGTTTAGATTGATTGAAAGTTAGGTTGTTAGAACAATGGTTGTTAAGTTGCTAGAACATAAATTGATCCGTTTTGCTTGCATCATCATATTGAATCTGCCTAGATTGATTAAAATCGTATGATGAAAAGAATTGTTAGCTTGCTTGCTTGTTTTCGGATTGACTAATGTTCATCTTGATAGATCTAATAGCATATTGTGATTGAAATCAAATTGACCTGAGGTTTAGAAGTTTATGATATTCGAAACCCTAACTTGTTCAGCCTGTTTCAAAATTGTTTGATCATCATAAGGCTATGTGTTCCTGACCTTAGTTGTCGAGTTGAACATGATCATATTGGTTGCATCTTTTGATTGCATAATTTGACCTTGGAAGATAGGTTTGTTGCCTGATTGATCTTATTGCTAAGGTGATAGATTGTTTGATTCACTCATAATCTGAAACCACTAAAGGCCTTGAAACCTTAAGCATTGAACTGATTTGCTGAATATTGACATCACATATTGATGTGGCCGTGTGGCCTTGATTACAAAGTGGCCGAATGGCCTTGATCACATTGTGGCCAAGTGACTTTGTTATGGTCGTGTAGCCTTGTTTGCATAGTGTCTGTGTGGCCTTGTTTCCTTGTATGGCCGAATGGCATAAGAAACTGTTTGCACTGATACTGATTGATTCTAAATCATTGTTTGATATGATTCAGATGTCGAGATTTGAACCCTCGGATTATGATGCCCTCGATCTCTCTGGAGATAATTATCTAGATTGGGCTATGAACACTTCAGCTGCCTTGAAGTCTATAAGACTCGGGAAGTGTATAATCTATGGCAATGACACCATTGAGAGTGAAAGACACAGAGCCATAACGATTATGCGCTATCATCTCACTGATGATCTAAGAGACGAGTACGAATACATTAAGGATCCTCATGATCTCTGGGAAAGACTGAATTCCATATACTCAGAGCCAGTGTTGCAAAAGGCCATGAAAGAATGGAATGCTCTGAGGTTCCAGGGTTATGAATCCGTGGATGACTATCATTCTGCTCTTATGAGAATCACCTATAGTCTTAGACTATGTGGTGAAGTGGTAACTAACGAGGATATGCTAAACAAGACTCGTGACACATTCCACCCAAAGGAAGTGTTGTTATCACATAAGGCCAAAAGTTTCACCACCTATTATGACTTTTTCTCACATCTATTGGCAATTGAGCAAAGAAAGCAGAGAAGGATAGATACCATCAAAAGATTTGATGAAGTTATGAAAATATATTATGAGCAACGAGACAATGAGATGAGATCTCCTAAAGCTGATGAAGCTGAGAAGGAGGAATCCGAGTGGACTCACATGGATTGTGAGGCTGGCTTATATATTGACTAAAGATAGAGGATTTCAATATTCTGAACTTATGTTTCATGATTTGGTTTTGTTTTCAATTTGACTTGTCATTTACAATTTCATAGCATTAATAAAAGTTTTATAGTGATTGATTTGCTTGAAAATCTCTTGATTGACAAATGACAAATGGAAACTTGAGGACAGTAAGTCTAGACTACGCCTAAGGCATTGCATAAAGGGGCACGAATTTGTTCACCCAAATGAAAAACCCATTGAGTTATAAAACTTGAGAGTGAATGGTTTCCATATTGAACCAATGGGCTAAGGAAACAGAAATGTTCCTTCAGATTATAAAAGAAAATCGCCAAAGGCATATAAAAGAGGTCGAGACTATACTCTCCACTGATCTAGACTATGCCAAGGATCAATATGATAAAGCACAAAGGCCTAGGTAACCAGAATGGTATACCATACGAAATTAAACACTTTATGGCATGACCGGATTAGCCATCTTGGTCCAAACTTGATGCAAAGTTTGATATTACAAAGACACAAAGAGTTATCCCATAGAATCTCACGTTGTGAAACATGTACACAAGGGAAACTCATGAGGCGTAATTGTCCCAAGCATCACGAAATGGCATAATGATTTAGTGTCCTTACACAAACGAATTTATAGCATGTTCATGAGGGGGAGAATACACACCCGTGGTCCATAACCATACTATAAAATACGAACATGAAAGCTTGGCCAAACAGAACGTGATAGCCTGGCCGAACAGGCCATAACCTATAAGGTTCAGACTTTTAAAGCCTATAAGCTTGGGGACATCACAAGTTCTACATGTATAAAAGATAATATGTATCAGACCATATAAAGTGAGCATAGATATTCCCATCTAAGGATGATAAAGGGTCATGATCCAGACATAGGCCATCCTAAGAGATTATGAATAGACCACCACAAACATATGTGCCGTCTAGGATGGAACCTCATAAGAAGATGAGATAAGATTGGGAATATATGTTGGATAAGAATATGTCTTTCTCCCACGAATTCTAAGAGACCATGAGCCAAACATGGGTGATCAGATTGTGGCCAAGGTACACAGATCACATACAAGATGAATCCGACTATCCAACATCAAGGAGAAAGAAATAAGCTGGTAAAGAGTAAAAGTATAAAGAGAAATGGATTGGTATTAACCATTCTTGTCTTGGCTAGATCCTCGGACTAAAGAAATGATTTAAGACGTCCAAAGAATGTGATCAAATGATACAAAAGCTAGCAGAACTAGATGCCAGACACATTGACCCGAAAAGAAAGAAATGAATGACTAAGTCATACCAGCTTAGCACCACGAAATAGATGTCCTAGTAGAGACATGATCAAGTTGCTATAGAGTCTATAAAAGATAGACCAATATGTTCCATATATAAGAAACCTCGGATAGAAAGAGATAGGTGCTCATAATGACAGATCCGAGGTCACTGAGAAAACCAGACCAGACATAGAGACAAGGCTGGCCAGCAGAACATCCAAGGTACCAAACCATGTAGCTTGGGATGCCAAAATACAAGGTAGTAAAGGTCCTGGATAATGAAATCTCTAAATTGATTAGAACATGTCTGGAACGCGATAGAGCGCGATGGAACATGATACACGGTGTCGACACACACACATGATAAAGATGCATAAGAGGATAGCACTTGAGTATAAGAGATAAGCGAGGATCATGAACCCACGTAAGAGTACTCATACAAGATAAAGAAAAGAAAAAGAACGTGGGGTTTAAAGTAAAGAATAAGAGATGAGCGTATTGGCCATATATGATATAGACGCCATCTGACCAGTGGAAAAATGAGTCTTGTGAGGAAAAGAAAACCGTGAGATGTAGGACATGACCATGTAGACAAGAGGTCGTCCATATCCCTACTTAAAAGCATTCAAAGAATGGCTTGATTACACAAGGTTACCCACAGAGACTAAGGAACAGATTATAAGGAAATAAATTCCTATGTGGTGGATGCTACTGCACAGTATAGATAATGTCTGGACACATAAGAAAGATGTAGTAAGCAGTATATAGATCCCTGGACATAAAGGTTATAAAGGTACCTAAGAGATGAGAAAAGAAATTCTCATAGAACAACATTGTTCATGAGCTGTTCATGGACTGAACAAGCAGCTGCACATAAAATAATAGACTAAGTGATATTTAGTAAAGGAGTTCTATAAGAACGATCAGTCCATATATTATGAAAGAAATCCCTTGTGTTTATACTTAAATAAAGGATGATTAGTTTGACTGATTCTTGGATAGGCTATGAAGGGACTACAATGATTTATAATGGAGACCATAGCCGTGTATGTGTATTGAGATCTATGATCCAACGTACCAAGAATAAAATGTGATATGGTCAGAGAATAAAAGAATGAATCCATCAGATTCACGACCAAAGGATCCATATCAATTAAGATCATGCCCGACCTAGTTCGGCCTTAAGCACCTCGGTCCTATTCCAGCCCGTTCTGATCCGTTCCCTTCGGTCTTGTTCCGACCTGAACCGTCCAAGTGACGAACAGCATATTAACCCAAAAGTGGTTTAGTTTTGAGGAACATCAAACCATAACATGGTAGCCATTCATGAACAGATTGTGGACATATACTAAAGAAGGTTCATGAAGAGTTTTGATCAAAAGGCTATGAACGGGACACACAATGGTCAACAATATGATCCAAATGGACCATGAATTTCTGAAAACATTTATGGTCGAGGTCCATTCAAGATAGATGTATGAAAATAAAGAAGATACTCCCATGTATAGAAAGTCCATATGTTATAGTCAAGAACCATAGAACATGTCCGACCATATTCATGAAATGGACAAGAACAAAGAAGTACAAGTACCTCAATTTCACTGAAACAACATTCAGAAGAACTATCTAACAAGTGAAAGACATTGCACGGAGGTACAAGTCAGGGGGAGTGATACATGTTGTACTCTTTTCCCTTCACCTGGTTTTGTCCCAATTGGATTTTATTGGTAAGGTTTTAATGAGGCAACACCAAGATTAGTAAAGTGTATTCACGAGGTCTACATGTCTATGACATCTAAGAATGAGTTCATGCGTTGTACTCTTTTTCCTTATCCATGGTTTTGTCCCACTGGATTTTCCTGGAAAGGTTCTAACGAGGCAATATTAAGCATGTTACTAACCCTGAATCAGATGTGTCGATCAAAGGGGAGTGTTAAGAATCAATTAGTGATCGACCCATAAACCGGACGGACCAGACAATACTGAACCAGACTATGACCAAGCCCGGTCCATGACCGGCCCATGAAGAGATCAAGATGGCGACCAGAGAGAGAGAGAGATTGGCGGCCAAGGAAGATTCATGTTTATTCATATTTCATATTCCTTGTTGTAGTGAGATTTTCTTTTCCTAGATAGACTAGGAATATGTATTTTCCATTATCTTATGGAATTGGGATATTTCCATTTATCTCTTATGTAATCATGTATATAAAGGAACCTCTGGTCCTTGATAATAATAAGAATAAGAACTCTTTATTCACAACAATGCTTGCATTTAGATAAACTTAGAGCATCTCCAGCATCACTCTATTTATCACTCTAAAATAGAGTTTAGAGTAAAAATGTTCAAATGATATTATATTTTTCACTGTGAAATAGAATGGAAAGTATGTTTACTTCATATAGAGTAACTTATTTATTTTTTGCTCATCACTCTATTTTTTCCTCTATAATAAAGTACCATTGGAACAGATTTCAATTCTATTATAGAGTTACTTTATTTAGAGAGAAAAATAGGATAAACATTGAGATGATCTTACATGTACATATGTACAAACTCACACTTGAATGGACTAAAACTTATTTAGCCTAATACCCGTTAGAGCCATTTTACAACAAAACACTGATCAAGTTGATGCTCAGTCAGAAGAATGTACAAGAATATCAGGCTTACTAAGACCATTAACTCTTTTAAGGGCTGTTTGGAAACGAGGATCTCTTTATTCACCGTCTGGATTAGCTACAGTTAAATAGAGAACGCGTAAGTAAAGTCATAGATATTTTACCAGATCCAGAAAATCAAACCAAACCAAAATCGATTCAGAAATATAGTTGTGGTTTGGGTCTGGGTCCAGGGAAAAGTAATGTTTGATTATTTTTTCGACATGCGGTTTCTGTTCGATTGCGGGTCCTACCCTAGACCCGATCAGGTATTCAAAGTATCTGAAATGTTTTGTGTATCTTTATATATAAAGATGAGTTCTCCTTCCTTCCTATGATGTCCAACTCAGCTGCCACGTCAACAATTATGACTCATCATGTTTCACTAATCTCTCGATCCTTAGCATCTCTTTGGTCGTGCCTTCTTGATTCCAGCCCTTCCACATTCCCTCTACCTAGATTCATAACAGCTGTCTTTAACACAGAAAGTAGATGACGATGATTCTTCCCCTTTCTCATGCATCTCTATATTACGCTTCTGACTTACAATCGGCCATATTTATCACTCCATCAACAGAAATATATACTGCACACCAATGGCTCTATATCAACCGTCGCTATCCCTCCCACAGTAATGTTTGTTCCTGCAGTGTGTGTGTGAGGCGGATTTGATTTTCAAGTTGATTCACTTTCAGGCCCAGAATCAAACAAATGCTGGGATGTCTTTGTTCTCAGGCTATTCTTCATCCACGAGAAGGTACAACATGATCTTATGAAACCCATTAATTGTGTAGCCCTGATGTGTCTAATCTAATGTTGTCTCACCTCTGTTATAAAAGTGTTCGAACCTATAAGCTGTATCCAAAATCTTTGTTAATATTTTGTCTTTCTTTAGGTTAAATCGTTTTGCAGAGCCTCTTTTGATTCCTTTCTCTGTAGTTACTGTATGCTTTGCCGATGGAGTTTATTCCACGGAACCATGTTCATGTGTAGATTGATTCAACAAACGTATCCATAAAGAAATTGTCATCCCGGCTTGCAAACATATGGAATCCAGAAATCCACTAGCATTTGCTCCTAAAGTCATAAGAAACTTTGCTTCAGACATCAAAGTAAGTGATTATGCAAGAAAAACTATTGCTTCGCTACTGCCCGACACAAACGTGGCTGCAGTTTGAAGAAATCAAACTGTCTAAATACATATTGTGATCGCTAGCAGGTTTGTTTCTCTTATCATCATTAAACTCCATGATCCATATGGGTGGGTTCTGCTCTTTATTCTGATTCTGATCCATATTTCTTAGATTATTCTGTTGAGTGGAGTCAGTTATTCCATTAATTGTAGACATGAAAACTATAAAAATGCAATTGGCAGAAAAGCTGGTTTGTATTTTTTTAAGCATATTTCATAAGCTAATATATTGTAAATCTCAAGTCTCTTGGTCATTGGGTTTGACATGTTTCAGATTTTATACTCTCTGCATGTTTTCATTTATTGGCATTGATATTGAACAAGATGAATATAATGAGACATGCGGATATGCCAAAACGGAACAGAGAACCACAGCATAATGTCGAGCTGTTCAATTCCAACACTGTTAAGGTAAGAAATAATCATTAAAAAAAATTCTCTGGTATAGAGTGCTCTTGATTTGCTCTTTGTTTCTTATGCAGACAATTGTAGGTTGAACTTCCAATCGCATCCAACAACATGGTGCTTCCTAAGCATAACCATTAGTTTATATGATTACACCATTATCAAGGTCTGCAAGTGAAGGATACGATGCTTCTGGTGGTAGAGAAGACAGTGATCAAGTTCCTTCTACAGACATCCCACATCAAGATGAAAAGTATAATAATAATCAGTAGAGTTTGGCTCTCAAGGGTTAATAACCTTGAGCATTTTATTTTTTTGATATATGGCTGGTAACGTTCATATACATCAATGAAAGAAAAGTCAACATTTTCAGACAAAAGATTGAAGAGGCACTTACAGTTCGGAAGGAATAATGAAGAGCTTTGGTATTTTTACAAAAAAATCTTATTACTTTACTTTAATCCATGTATAACTTGAAATATTTTGGAGTTTTCATTTCATAGTTTATGAGACATGTGTAAGTAATTTAAAAAAAATTGTATGTGCATATATGATCAGTCTCCTTACTACCATCATTGATTATGCAGTGGAATATGGCAGGTCAAACATCTTAGAACAATCACTAGCAGTTATTACAGAAGAGTCTAATTCATGAGCAGTCTCTACCAGTCATTCATGAGTCACATTCAGAATGGCGAGCCAACCTACAGGAGGATCCAAGCCACCTACCATCTGGATCGGAGAACAACCTGCAGACCAGCAATCTGGTTCTGTATTTGGTTTTTGAGTCACTTGATGCCTAAAATCGTCTAAATTCTTTGTTTTACTTGGAACAATAAGCTCTTAGTTAAAAGTTCTTCATATATTATAGTGCATAAATAAATTTTAAAGCTAAAAGATTACAGCAAATTATGAAGGAGAAAGGCATTTTTCCTGCCTCATTTAGCTTAATAAAGAATCTATTGCTTGGGTTCGTAGAACAAAAAGCCTTCAGCTCCCTTAAGGGAAGAGTACAACAAATAACAATGGAATCAGAAGAACAAAATCCAAACCGGGTAAGAGATTACAAAAAAACAAAATAGTTCATACCCTAAACGTGTCATCAAACACAAGAACATTCAGATCCACTAGAATTCTATGTAACAACTCATTTTGTGGACTAGACAGTAATCTTTATACCAAAACCGACCCCCACGCAATAAAAAAAAACCTATAAAAAATAACTCGCAGTGCAAGCATACATTGTTAACAAAACTACATAATATCTGTAAGCAGCAGCTACGTATATACACCACAATCCATAAGGAAACACCTCTTACAAAAAAATTATGAAACGATTAAAGAGAATCAGAATCATCCAACTATTTGTAGTTCCAATCACAAATAAGAACGGCAAAATACACAACAAAAAAAACGAGAAAATATTATTCCAACCAAACATAAAAAATAAACAAAATCCTGCGCGGAGCGCGGGCACACCCCTAGTATTATGTATATTTGAGTATTTCAATTATGTTTCAGTATTGCGAATGTATTGTCAGTATTATGAATACTTTTTTAAGTTATTCAGGTTTTCAATTATAGTTTTGAGTTTCTAGTAAAATTTCAAGTTTTTGATATATATATTTTGGTGTTAGGAATTGTTTTTGGTTTCTCGGGTTAGATTTATGGTAATTTTTTAGGTATTTGCATATTTTTCAGGTATTTGTTTGTGATTTTAAATATTTTCGTGTTTCGATATTTTTGGATTTTCAGGGACTTCGAGTCTTTTCGAGTCCTAAAATATCCAAATTAATTTGTACTCGTTAATAAACAAAAAATTATAAGTATTTTAGAGGTATTTGAATTATTGATCCTAACCATGCTTTACAATTTGATATGTATGTCACATAACCTTGTATTGTTAGAGAAAATTTGGGATAATTCCCTTTTAATAGTATTTAATCATTTTCTATATTATGGTTTGAAAATTATATAAATATATATATATATATAATATTATTTGTAGTGTTTCAAAAAAAATATTATTTACAAAAAAAAAATCGCAGAATATATCTACATAGCATATTCACAATATATTTGTTTTGCTTTGACATTGTTTGATATGATTTTAGGCAACATAGTTAGTGAACTTAAAATTTGAAATTTTGAAACAGCGTTTTCTATAATATATATATACATACAATTTTTTTTTAAATTTAATCAACTAATCTTATCGTTTTAACAATACATGAATCGATTTACTAAAATTTATATCAAAACATTTTAATGGTATTGCGGTGAGAGTGTGATCGTAATATAACTTATGTGATGAATAACATGTTATGATCGGGTCAAAATTATGGGGGTCTAGCTATTTAACAATGTCATGGTTTTTTTTTGGTAAAAAATGTCATGGTTTTGATATGAATAAGTGATACTTGAATAAGTGTTCTGACATCTTATATTTTTGCTTCAGGAAGAGAAGACATGTAACTGGGAAAATATATTTTACATTGTCCTTATCAAAGAGCTATATAAAGTTCGATCATGTAAAGGATGGAGTGTACATTATAGTTCGGTCACATTTTTATTATGATTTTAATGAGAAAGGTTTAGAGATGGTCATGCTATTGACTAAAGTATTGTTAGAAAATTATAAGGTAAATAAACGAGGGGACTGACTAAACCGTTTAATTTGATATGTATCTCATGTTACTTTGTATTGATAGGAAAATATTAGGTATGACCAAAAAATCCCCTTATTATTAAAGCAGAAACATTTTTAAAAACCAACCTTAAATATGTAAATTATTAACAAAATTGCCATTATGATGATGTGCCAGCTTAATAAACACTCTGACATCTCTAAACTAAATATCCATCTATTACTAGAATAATTATAAAAAATGCCACTGGCCACACTTATTATAAATGACTAGGTAATAACCCGCGCCTTGCGCGGAGTGAAATGATCACTTGAAACTATATTATATATTGGGTAAAATCATTTTACATATTCATGTTTTTATAGAAATGTTATTTAAAAAAATATTTACCACAAACCTTCCAATATTTCATGACATTAATCATTTACATCAGATATTATTGTGTTTTTTAATTATGAGAGTCATGGAAGATATATTGGTAAGGTTAGTATTGTATTATATAATAATATATAAAATGGACCAAGTGATATGTATTTTCTGTTCTCGTTCCTAAATGGGATCTTTTTCAATTTCCGGAAACGTTGATTTATAATTATGTAGATTTTTTTGAGCAAATAGAACAGCTGTGAAGACCACTATTTACATGAATAACTGTCTAATTTAATTTTTACTCAAGATTTATTAGAAAACAAAAATACAGGCTCAAGGTAATAACAAAATGATTCACATTTGCATAATTCAGAATTAATATACATGGTGGACTAACAGTTAAAAAAATTTGAAAAGGCCCGAAGGATAATTGGAGTTTCTTGGACTGCTGTCCTATTTACTGCATTTAGATTTAATGATGGGATTTGGATAAATACGTAATCCACATATCTAATCTAAAATGAAAAAATGGCAGGATAAATAAAAATCTCTTCACAATTTGACGTTTGTGAGAAAAAGGAGATTAGGGATAGAAGACGTTTGCGGGGTTTTTTTTTTTGCTAAAAGACGTTTGCGGGTTTCTGAATAAAAAGGAGAAAAAAAAAATAAAACCTCCAAATAGTAGATTTGGAAATGTTTTCTAGAGAAACCTAATGGGTCGAACAGAGTAACACAAAGTGAATATTGCATAAGGCTCATACTTTATATAAACTTTTTTTTTTGTAAAAAACTTTATATAAACTTTAGCAATAGGAATTTTGTATATTCGTTTACTGCGTTTTATAAAGTAGAAGTAGATATAATCATATTATACTCAAATGATTTACCATACTGTATACCTGGATTTGTATGATCAAATATCAATCCACTTATCCCGTCTACATATATATTAATTACAAAAATGTAGTTAACATGCTTTTTTCAGTCAATGACATAACAAACATACAAAAAGGGCCCGCATACGAAAGGAAACTAAAACCATTAATCCTAAAGTTTATATTTACGGTTTAATGAAGTAGAAGAAGGTTAGTACCTAAAAAAATAGATGTGTAATGAGGGTTAGTACCTAACCGATGATATATTTTTTCAGGAAAGAATAATAGATTTAAAGGAGTTTTGTAATGAGAGTTTGTGAATAAGATTGTGATAAGTAGATGTGTTCATGGCTACCTATTTATATACTCAATGATGCAGGTTTAGGTGATACTAATGAAAGCGGACTAATTATAGAAAATAGTCACTAATTAATATTTGTGCACCAATTTAGCCTAAAACTTTCCTTAACACAAAATATAACGAATAAACACAATCAAAATTATGTAAAGTATATCATATACATATTATATAATCAATGCACTTCCCTTAAGTGTATGAGTAACCTTTACTTAGATATAAAACATTAGCTGTATAATTCAAAATTTCATCATAAACTTAACTTATATACAGTCGTTGATGGTGCAAAATAATTGATGGAAAGAAAATCAATTACTTTTAATTCTGAATATTCCCACAACCGGTTTCCTTATAATCCCCCTTCTGTAAATATATAATGCGTAGATATATATGTATAATACATAGATATATAAAATATATAATGTCACTACACTACATACTATTGTCCTGAACAAAAACAAATGTCAGTTATCAAGTCTTACGAAAGAACATGAAATTGAATATAAATCAAAAGAAGTAAATATGAAAAAACTTTCAATCTGACATATATATATATCAAAACCATTTCAACGCCAGATTATAGGCGATTGTTCTTAAATTGACTTACTTGTGACGCCTAGATCATGAAACTAATTTTTCATGATGAGACCGTTGTTAAGAGTAGATCACGAAAATTATTTATTCTTGACCATTGGGAAGAGTATATCATGTAGAAAAAGGTACCAAGAGGCTATATAGCCAAACAAATAACATTATGGTCCGGTTTATATACAAAATTCGTTTGGTTAACTAAATTTAATGCATTTATTCGTATGATTATCATCCCGCAAGTCTTATAATATATCATACGGTAAGTCATGTAACAAATATTTCCGATGGCATTTCACTGTAAATACTCTAGTAAGTAATGACCATTTTAATAAGTGGGCTGAAAAGAGTTATGAAGCTGCCACGTCAGTAATGGCATTTCTGTTAATCACACATAAAACAAAGGTTAATTAAGAAAAATGCTTCTCAAATAATATAAAGGGAACACAAAATATAACGAATAAACACAATCAAAATTATGTAAAGTATATCATATACATATTATATAATCAATGCACTTCCCTTAAGTGTATGAGTAACCTTTACTTAGATATAAAACATTAGCTGTATAATTCAAAATTTCATCATAAACTTAACTTATATACAGTCGTTGATGGTGCAAAATAATTGATGGAAAGAAAATCAATTACTTTTAATTCTGAATATTCCCACAACCGGTTTCCTTATAATCCCCCTTCTGTAAATATATAATTCGTAGATATATATGTATAATACATAGATATATAAAATATATAATGTCACTACACTACATACTATTGTCCTGAACAAAAACAAATGTCAGTTATCAAGTCTTACGAAAGAACATGAAATTGAATATAAATCAAAAGAAGTAAATATGAAAAAACTTTCAATCTGACATATATATATATCAAAACCATTTCAACGCCAGATTATAGGCGATTGTTCTTAAATTGACTTACTTGTGACGCCTAGATCATGAAACTAATTTTTCATGATGAGACCGTTGTTAAGAGTAGATCACGAAAATTATTTATTCTTGACCATTGGGAAGAGTATATCATGTAGAAAAAGGTACCAAGAGGCTATATAGCCAAACAAATAACATTATGGTCCGGTTTATATACAAAATTCGTTTGGTTAACTAAATTTAATGCATTTATTCAGATGATTATCATCCCAAGTCTTATAATATATCATACGGTAAGTCATGTAACAAATATTTCGATGGCATTTCACTGTAAATACTCTAGTAAGTAATGACCATTTTAATAAGTGGGCTGAAAAGAGTTATGAAGTCGCCACGCCAAGAATGGCATTTCGTTAATCACACATAAAACAAAGGTTAATTAAGAAAAATGCTTCTCAAATAATATAAAGGGAACACAAAATATAACGAATAAACACAATCAAAATTATGTAAAGTATATCATATACATATTATATAATCAATGCACTTCCCTTAAGTGTATGAGTAACCTTTACTTAGATATAAAACATTAGCTGTATAATTCAAAATTTCATCATAAACTTAACTTATATACAGTCGTTGATGGTGCAAAATAATTGATGGAAAGAAAATCAATTACTTTTAATTCTGAATATTCCCACAACCGTTTCCTTATAATCCCCTTCTGTAAATATATAATTCGTAGATATATATGTATAATACATAGATATATAAAATATATAATGTCACTACACTACATACTATTGTCCTGAACAAAAACAAATGTCAGTTATCAAGTCTTACGAAAGAACATGAAATTGAATATAAATCAAAAGAAGTAAATATGAAAAAACTTTCAATCTGACATATATATATATCAAAACCATTTCAACGCCAGATTATAGGCGATTGTTCTTAAATTGACTTACTTGTGACGTCTAGATCATGAAACTAATTTTTCATGATGAGACCGTTGTTAAGAGTAGATCACGAAAATTATTTATTCTTGACCATTGGGAAGAGTATATCATGTAGAAAAAGGTACCAAGAGGCTATATAGCCAAACAAATAACATTATGGTCCGGTTTATATACAAAATTCGTTTGGTTAACTAAATTTAATGCATTTATTCGTATGATTATCATCCCGCAAGTCTTATAATATATCATACGGTAAGTCATGTAACAAATATTTCCGATGGCATTTCACTGTAAATACTCTAGTAAGTAATGACCATTTTAATAAGTGGGCTGAAAAGAGTTATGAAGCTGCCACGTCAGTAATGGCATTTCTGTTAATCACACATAAAACAAAGGTTAATTAATAAAAATGCTTCTCAAATAATATAAAGGGGATGTTCTTACCTTATGAAAATATAACCTTAGAACACTATACCTATACCGAGTTGCATAGTTCACGGGTAACGAAGCTTCATACATATATATATATGTGTTCATTAAATCACTATCAAATTTATAAAAACAATGTTTTATATATTTGATCCTAGATTATAGTAATTAGTTAAACATATAAGAATAACATAACATAGGATTTTTGGGTAGAAAATTTCCTGTTAATCAAAACCTTGAAATCTCTAACCATTTGGAGCATAACATATTATATAGTATGTAGAATATTTATTCAAGAAAATTAGTTATGTATCTACATGTACGATTTTTCTTCTATATATTAGATACAACTGCATTCATATTAATGAAAGCCTAACCATTGTCGCACATGTATAATATTTAAGAAAGAAAATTTTATGTATGTACGTTTGTTATTATTGGACACAAACCATATGTTATTTGTTTACATATATGTTTGCTATTTATCAATATTTATTGTAAATGACCAGTGTACCTTCTATTATTTTAGTATTCGAAAGCTGATTTCCCATCTATAGTTTTCCTCATATTGGTTCTAACATCAAAATATTATTCATTAAAAATCTAATGTATATATGCTTTTCACCATTTTTATCACAAATTAATGCGCTAACAATTTACGAATGTATAAAATTTCTAAATGGAAAGATGTAAATGAAGTTACCAAATGTGGCCTCGTGATTGATTTGCGGCATAAACCATATAATTTGCATTGTTCACATATACAATACATTAACTGCTCCTATGTTTTTGTCATATTAGTTTTATATAAGTTTCCCTCTATAATAAAACTACTTAAATCGATTTATTGTTCAATATCTTCATCTAATTCTTGATTTAAGATAGGCTTGAAGGAAATAATAAAATCTCTGATTTATTTTATAATTTTGTAATATAAATAAATAAATATATATATATATATATATAAAATATTTTATTCCGCGCAAGTTAAATAAAAATCTTGGTGTGGTTTGATCAAAAAAAAACCTTGGTGTGCTCGGCAAACCTCGGTCTTAGATCAGGCGAAAACAAAGTTATGTTACAAATACAAGAACTCATCAATATAAATCAAACTTTTGTCTCAAAGTTGGCTTAAATCATTCCGTAATTTGATAATATAAATATTCTAAATTGTCCCACATTAAGTATCTTTTTTTGGAACACTCCGACATTAAGTATCTACTAGGTGATTATCCAGTGCTCATGCATGGGTATAAATATGCATGGATATAAATATTTATAAAATAAATATACTATAATAATTTATTTTATTTACTTTTAATTTTAAATTGATTTATAATTTGTATGCAAAATTTATATTAAAAGTATTATATTATTTTAATTAGACATATGATTTTAGATATGTTATATTTAGTCGGGTTTGTTGGTTTTATAGTCGATTTAGTTATCATTTGATTATATTGGTTTGCATCTATTTCTCTGAATTCAACTATATTATTTTTATTTTAAATATATTAAAATTATAATTAATTTTCTTATTTTTATTTACGCTGGTTGTTGTCTTAGATATATAAATATATTTGATGAAGATTATGTATAACTTAAAATATATTGTGTTTAGAAATTAGCATGAAAAAAAAAACTAAAGTGTCCGATTTCAAATCACATAAATTAATATAACAATAATATTGTACATTCTCATGCAGATATATAAATTTTACAAAAGAACTAAATTGTAACCGTTGGTTAATATTTTATTTTCATTTGTTAATAGGTTTTGATTCATTCTATAATTTACAGTTATAAAAAAAAATATTATTATTATAAAATTATATATTCTTATTGTAATTAAATCTATGATTTTAGATACAAGTTGGATTAGTCGAGTCACTCATTTTGTGAGTATATTGAGTTAAATTATTCTTTCAAAATCAAACAAAAAGTATAATTAATTTTTATTATAATTAAGTAAAATCAAATTAATTTTATTTATAGTTTAAATGTGCATGTATTTTCATAATATTTATCAAATAATATGTTGGTTTCTTTAAAAAAATAAAAAATAAAGTGATGATCTATAGGAAGTTACATACATAAGTAACTAATACATTTTTGAAAGCTTATGAATACATATCAATATTTACAATAATAGAAATATTTTATAGATTCTAAATAATTTTATGTCTTAGATTTATTAAATGATAAACTGAAATTTATTTTAAATAATCTTAAAAATTAGATTTGCTGGTATTTTGATTAAGGTTATATTAAGTTCCACAAAAATAAAAACATAAAATTTAAAAGCAAGTTTAATATCAAGAAAACAAATAATTTTAACAATGACAAAATATAATATATATTGACCTCGTTAAAGTATATAGTGTTATGTTATTTTAAAATATTGTAATTATTTGATCAAAAGATGTTTATTGTCAATTGTTTTCTTCAATATCTCTTAAAATAAGCTGTTTAAACAAATTGTGAACTTGTAAATTTGGAATATTTCTATTTTGTAAACTTTTCATTTTTAATGAAATCATATTATATATACAGATATTTTCGTTTTAATTTTTTAAATTTTTTATAAATGTTTCCTTTTTTATTATATATGTTATTTGAATTTTTTTAAAAAAGGAAACTAAATAAAAAATCAATAATAGTATTTAAATATAATATTATTAATATTATTTGAGAAGTCAATTTCCTATGTGTCAAACTCACGTTAACTCTTAGATGGTTGTTTACATTGATACCCTTAAGGAACTAAAAATATTATATTTAAATACTATTATTGCCTTTTTATTTAGTTTCTTTTTTAAAATTTTCCGAATACCATATATAATAAAAAGGAAACATTTATAAAGTTAAAAAACAAATTTAAAAACGAAATTATATATAAATAATAAGATTTCATTAAAAAGGAAAGTTCACGAAAGAGAAATTACCAAAAATACCACTTTCATGATACCACTTTTCAAGTTTACACTAATCACTTTTACCCTCATTTTTAAAAAGAGAAAAAATGCATTTATAATCCTAATATTATATAACTAATATAGACTTATGATTTAGAATTGAAAGGTGGGACATGGTTTAGGATTTAGGGTTTCAAATTGAGGATCTAGGGTTTAGAATTGAGGGTACAGGGTTTAGGGTTTAGAGTTAAGGGTTTAGGGTTTAGAATTTAGGGTTTAGAGTTTAGAGTTTAGGGTTTAGGATTTAGAACACGGATATATAATTATTATTTATTTAAATAATTATTTATTATATATATTTAACAAGAATATAAGAGTTTTTTGCTTTTTAATGAAAAGTGTATTTTTGAAAGTGGTAAAAGTGAAATTTTCCCTTCACGAAATAGTAATTTTTCATATTTAAAAATATTTTTTAATAACATAAAATATACTAATAAAGTACTTTCTTTATAATTATATTTTCAACGATAATCTTCATATTATTAAAAAAATATATTTCTTATAAAATATAATTTTAAACAGTACAACAATATATTTTCAAAGTAATAGAAATATTTTTATATATCTATCTATTGTTTTAGATAATTAAATAAAATAATTAAGTAACATAAACTGATATATGTTTAGTTGACTAAAAATAGTTTATAAATAGTATCATTGAAATGTTGATTTTTTTTCTTATATTGAGTTGATTATAATATCTTTTATTTACAGCAAAGAAATATAATAATAAATATTCATAAAATTGTTTAGATATTATTAAAATATTTGAATTATTGTAAATATTGATATATTTTCATGAACTTCCAAAAAAGTATCAGTTACTTATGTATGTAATTTTCTATAGATCATTGCTTTATTTTATAATATCTAAAAAAACATTTAATTTGATATATGTTATAAAATTAATGCACATTCAATGATAAATAAAATTTGTTTGACTGTTAATTATAAACAAAATAATTACATTCAGTTTGAATTTCAAAGAATATATGTAACTCAATATACTCATAACATGAGTTACTCGACTAATCCAACTTATATCTAAAATCATAGATTCAACTAAAATAAGAAAATATAATTTTATAATAATAATAATAATTAAATATAAATTATAGAGTGACTCAAAACACACTAACAAATGAAAATAAAATATTAATCAACTGTTATAATTTATTTATTTTTATAAAATTTATATTTATGCATGAGACTTCATAATATTATCATTATACTAATTTACGTAATTTGGAATCAAACACTTTAGTTTATTTTTTATTTCACTCTAAAAACAATATATCTTAAGTATACATAATCTTCCTAATGTATATTTACATATCTAAGAAAACAACCAACCTAAATGCAAATAAGAAAATTAATCAAAATTTTTAATATATCTAGAATAAAAAATATGATAGTTGAATTCAGAGAAATAAATACAATCCAATATACTTAAGTGATAGTTAAATCGACTGTAAAATTAACAAAATCGACTAGATCTAATCTAACATATCTAAAATCATATATTAATTAAAATAATATAATATTATTAATATATATTATGCATAAAAATTATAAATTAATTTAAAATCAAAATTAAATAGCAATAGATTTATTATTATATATTTACTTTATAAATATTTATATCCGCGCATGAGCACGGAAAAATCACCTAGTACAGTTATAACTGCGAAACCCAACGAAGACATCATATATACTTTGATAACATGTGTGTGTGAATGGATAGTTTTATCTACCTTATTATATTTAAAAGTAAATTAATAATGAAATTACAATAAACTACTTATATTTTTCAAAAGAAAATTTCAGTTTTTTTTTCTCATTTTTTAAATACTTTGTAAAAAATTTTAGTATACGTTATAATAAAAAAGATAGTTGCTAGAAATCAGGTTACACGAAAGAAGATTGTCATTCATGATAACACAATAGAGTTAGGCTCCATCTGTCAACAAAGTAAAACAAAATCTATCAAAATGTAATTAAATCTATAGTCAAATAACCAACAAATCTATCAAATCCATATTAATCTGTCAAAATTAAATAAATTTGAGGTCAAAGTATAATAAGTCAGTTGAAACCTTAATAAATCTGTCAAATTAAGTAATCATATGGTCAAAACATAATAAGTCAATTGAAACCCAAATAAATCTGTCAAAATAGGTAAATCGATGGCCAAAAGAAAAATAAATCTGTCAAATCATATATAAATCTGTTATATATAAGTAAAGTTGTGGTTAAAAAAATAAATAAATCTAAATATGTGAATATTTAATAGATCTGTTACCAAACATGACAGATTTATTTTCATACATCTGTAGAAATCTAATTAAATCTATCAAATTTAAGATAAATCTTAATTTCTAAGCAATTCAGTTATGTGGAATATAATTAATTTGGGGTTAAAAAATTATTAAATCTGTTCCAAAGTAACAAAATCTATCAAAATGTAATTAAATATGGGGTCAAAGGACAAATATATCTATCAAATCCATATGAAATCTGTCAAAATTAGGTAAATACGTAGTCAAAGGATAATAAATCAGTTGAAACCTCAATAAATCTTTCAAAATTAAGTAAATATGTGGCCAAAGGATAATAAATCAGTTGAAAGTCAAATAAATCTGTCAAAAATAGATAAATTAGTGGCCAAAAGAAAATTAAATATTTCGAAATCCTTAAGTAATTTCTAGTTGAATGAAGGGTCGAACTAAAAATTCATACTCTATATAAAGAGGATTATGGTCTTAAGGCAATCATAGCCAAAAATACAAAATTTCTCTATATCTCATCTATAGAGAACTAAAATCACATAGGATTTGCTTTGGAAGATTCATTCTCTAACTTCAGATCCTAAAGCGATGACTACATCAGGTAAAGTTTTGTTTATGTATATTCAATTAGAGAATAATATAGTTAAAGGATTCATATTTATGAATCATAATGAATAAATCTAACACTAATGTCTCTGATCACAGTCCCAGTCCCCCACCTCGCAATCGGTTTTGATCATCATCTGATGCCAGTCTTAGGATTCGGAACTGCCGCTTCCACCGAACCTCTGTTGCTCAAACAGGCGGTCCTGGATGCCATTAGACTCGGTTATCGCCACTTCGACACATCTCCAAGGTATCTGACGGAGGAGTCTCTGGGCGAAGCTCTAGCTGAAGCGGTTTCTCTCGGCTTGGTCGGATCACGATCCGAACTCTTCGTCACTTCGAAACTCTGGTGCGCCGATGCTCATGGTGGACTCGTCGTACCGGCGATTCAACGGAGTTTGAAGTAAGATTTGTAACACTTTTATGATGTATAAAATGATTTCACATGAATGGACAAGCTTCCAGGATCTTAGGAGGACTAGAAGAAGTACTGATTACCTCACTGTCTGAAACTTGTGTTGTCTTGTTAATCAAGTTAAAGTAATTAAGAACTAAGCCCTTCATGGTTGCTTAAAAGTGTGTTAGACTAAGATTGTCTTAGCCAGTGGCGGATCTAGGAAAACTATTAACCGGTGTATTATCATAAATTTTTAATCAAAGTTGTGGAACTGTTTATTTTAAAGAAAATCAAAATTTAGTGACCCGTTTATCCTAGTGTGTCCATCCACCCACGGTCTTAGCTTGGAATCCTTGCCTCTGATTTTACTTAATAATGTATGTTTGGTTTGCAGAAACCTTAAGCTAGACTATCTTGATCTTTACCTGATTCATTGGCCGGTTAGCTCAAAGCCTGGGAAATACAAGTTCCCCATTGAAGAAGATGATTTTCTGCCAATGGATTATACAGAAGTTTGGTCCGAAATGGAGGAATGCAAGAGACTCGGTCTTGCAAAGTGTATAGGAGTGAGCAACTTCTCCTGCAAGAAGCTTCAACACATCCTTTCCATCGCCACAATCCCGCCTAGCGTCAATCAAGTAAAACCCACCTGCTCACCCCTCAAGACTCATCATGTGTTATTATAAAGAACTTAAAATATATCATACGACAAGTTTAGCTTTTGTTTTGTTAGAATTGATGGGATTCGCTGAAACCATTTGAGATATTTACGTTATCGACAAATGTGTGAGTTAGGTGGAGATGAGTCCAGTATGGCAACAGCGAAAACTGAAGGAGCTTTGTAAGTCGAAGGGCATTGCTTTGACAGCTTACTCCGTGTTGGGATCAAGAGTAGCCTTTTGGGGAACTGACAAAATCATTGAGTCTGATGTTCTTAAAGAAATTGCTGAGGCCAAGGGCAAAACAGTGGCACAGGTACAATTCTCAAGTCTCAAAGATGCTACATCATGAAACATCTCCACTTTTGAATAATGTGAAAGTAGTTACCTGAGACAAAGATCTTCACAAACAAAAGCATTAGATGAATTCATCAACCACATAATGAATCATAAGGAGATGCAGAGTTTTCAAGCCCACTTTTTTGTTTTTGTACTCAGATTGGTTAAAAAGATGAATATGATTGTTGGCAGGTGAGTATGAGATGGGCATATGAGGAAGGAGTGAGCATGGTGGTGAAGAGCTTTACAAAGGAAAGGTTAGAGGAGAATCTCAAGATATTCGATTGGTCGTTGACAGAGGAAGAGACACATAGAATCTCAACAGAGATTCCTCAGTGCAGAATTGTCGGTGGTGAGGTTTATATCTCCGAGAAAGGTCCTATTAAATCTCTAGAAGAAATGTGGGATGGCGAGATTTAAATCAGCTAAAACATTTGTTTTCAAATTATTTTCCTGCATGCGTGGATTTTCTATTGCCTTTGAATTGTTTGAACTCTAAACTGAATTTTAATTTGTTTGTAAGGTGCACTCCACATTGCATCTTTTCATTCTCATATTTTGACAAAATATATGAATATTAGCTGATCTAGTATATCAATCTGATCTAGTTATTTTAAAATATTTTGTAATTATTTGATCAAAAGATGTTTATTGTTAATTGTTTTCTTCAATATCTCTTAAAATAAGCAATTTAAATAAATTGTGAACTTGTAAGTTTGGAATAATCTATTTTGTGAACTTTTCTTTTTTAATGAAATCATATTATATATACATATATTTTCGTTTTAATTTTTTTAATAAATGTTTCCTTTTTTTATTATATATATTATTTGGAATTTTTTAAAAGGAAACTAAATAAAAAATTCAGTAATAGTATTTAAATATAATATTATTAATTCATTAAGGGTATCAACGTAATCAATCATCGTGAGAGTTAACGTGAACGTGAAACGTGAAACATATGAAACTGACTTCTCAAATAATATTAAAGAGATAGATATAATTCACCATGCAGCTTCATACATATTATATAAGCAAGTTACAAGATTGTGCTTACGATCAATACTCTCTACAACCAGAAAAACTCTTTTTACTTCATCACACCTTATAAATCCATTTTTGTTTTCAGGATTCTAGACATTTTAAAATTTATTTTAAAGGTTTTTATATGAATTTTTCTACCTACTTTCAGCAATTTATAAGATATGCAATTGTTTACGTTCAGTCTCATGATTAATCACATAGACAAACTATATTAAGTATGCTTGAATCAGTTTTAAAATTGACTCTAAGAATTTAGAAAGTCTGATGCTAACCTCTGTATCCGTGGACGTGCATGTGTATGAAACATAAAGAGACATTGCTACATAACTAAGTTTCAGCCTTGTGATTAATCATATAGACAAACTGTACTAAGTATACTTGGATCAGTCCAGAAAATGACTCTTAAGTAATTCAAAAGTCTGATGCTAATCTTTGAATCGGGCGGCGTCCATATGTGTGAATAAAAAGACATGGCTACATAACTAAGAAAAGCTCTGTACTTTTGAAGGATCCATGTCCCAGTAGTATAAATCTACTGTGGAAATTCATATGGTAAAACTCCTTATTATAAAACTATATTGCAACGCAAAAATACTAATGGTTAGATTAGTTTCTTGGTTCCATTCTTTTTTTTTTGGCAGACGAGAACTTTTTTTTGCACATTATATTCTACATGTTATCAATCATCTATTTTACCGTATGTATGTAGATTATATTCATCGCGCAAGGCACAGGTCTTCACCTAGTAATTAGTTAATGAAAGGATCTAACAATATTTTTAAAGTTGATTTTTGGGAATGATTTCTCTTTAATAGTATAGATGTTTTATAATAAATTGTAGGTTCGAAAACCAAATGATAAACAACGCCTATAAGATTCTTGTCCACAGTAGGGAAAATAACGATGATACAGAGTGTACTCTCGCCCATTTCCTCATTCTGAATGACGAGCTTCAAGCTCCGGTCTCGTTATGTAAAAGGATTCAAACGAAGTTACGAGATTCTGGTGGGATGACCGCACCGGAAAGCGAAAAATTGCATGGACCTCATGGGACAAGATGACAAAGCCTAAAGAGATTGGAGGATTAGGGTTCAGGGATTTCCAGGCTTTCAACGATGCATTTTTTGGGAAGCTTAGCTGGCGCATCATGAACAATCCAGACATCCTGCTCTCACGAATCCTGCTGGGAAAATACTGTACTGACGAGACCTTTATGGAGTGCACAAAAAAAGACTACGGCTTCCTACGGATGGCAGGGAGTTCTGATAGGAAGAGACCCGTTGGCAGAAAATCTAGGCTGGATTGTTGGTGATGGAAAGTCGATCAATGTTTGGTACACTCCGTGGCTGAGTCTCACGGAACAAGAAGGTCCAATTGGACAAGCTCGGGAAGCTGACATGTTGTTGACAGTATTGGATCTTTTCTAGAAAGATACAAACATCTGGGATGATGAGAAGCTACAAAACCTGCTCCCACACCTGAAAGAAAAGATTAAAGCTATTAAACCAAGCCTCTCGGGGACTCCTGACAAAAGAGTGTGGCTTGGTACAGCTTCAGGAGTACACTAATAAGTCTGGTTATAAGACTGCTATTAAGCTCAAAGAGGAGGGGACCAATGATGAAGAAGGCCACGTAGAAATAGACTGGTTCAAGAGTGTGGAAGCTAAACACATCACCAAAAATTAAGCTCTTCCTTTGGAAGGTGTTTCAAAGAGCCATACCAGTTGGAGAGCTACTGGCGATCAGAAATATCAATGTTGACACCCGCTGCAAACGATGCAATACACTAGAATCTATCAATCATATCTTTCTCCACTGCCCTTATTCTCGGAAAGTGTGGGAAGCATGTCCTGTAAATCCGCCAGTGGACCTGAGTGGATCAATAGATTTATTGGATGTATGGTTGAATTTATATGGAAAAACTTGTCTCCCTCTTACAGGTCTTTCATCAGGTCATCTAGCTCCATGGATCTTATGGCAGCTCTGGATTTCAAGAAACAGTCTCTGTTTTAACAACAAGACTATATCAGAGGAGGAAACAATCACTAGAGCTCTGCAGATGGCGAGAGGATGGACTGGCGCTCAGGAAAAGCAACCAAAGAAACAACAAAAGCCAGTGGCTCAAGCCCCTATTCCACCGAACTGTGCTCTAGTCCAATCTGACGCTGCGTGGCGTGCTTCATCTCATCTGGCGGGACTTGGTTGGATCATTAAAAAGCAAGTGACAGTAGCATCGAAGTTTCTCGACGGCTGGAGCGGTGGGATCGGCCTTAGTAGCAGAAGATTTGGTGATGAGACAGGCAATCAATGAAAGCCACATTCTTGGACTCAAGAGGCTCGTGTGCGAATCTGACTCTTCACAGCTCATCAAGGCCCTCAATGGAGGGGAGGTTCCTTTGGAACTATACGGCATCGTTGCCGACATTATCGATTTATCATCTCAATTTGAAGTTATTTCTTTCTTTGGATTTCTAGAGTTAAAAATTCTGTTGCTGATAGTTTAGCAAAGCAGGGTCTTGTAATGTGTGAGGTTTTAATGGCAAACACCTAACTCTTTCCATGACATTAAATATTAGTTGTGTTTCAAAAAAAAAACAACGCCTATAAGAAGTGGAAAAGATTGCAGAATAAGATTTGTAAATTCAAGCTTTGTTGGGTTTCATGGTGAACAAGTTTCTTTTAACTGTAAGAAGGAGAGCACTGTGAGCCACTTGACTGCCGTTTCAAATTGCATAGTTCTCCCAAAATTATGAGATGAAGCTTGACCTCAAGTCGAAATCTATCACCCACTGAAGATCCAGAGCTCAGAGATTTTGTGGGGTTTCTTAGAATCTTTCAAAAACTATGAGAAATCAGGTGTGCCCAAAGGAGCTGGAACTGATTCATGAAGGGTTCGATCTCGGTAGAATGAAGCGTCTCATGCTTCGCCACCACAATCATCATTTCAAATACAAAAGGCTCGTGCTTTGCTATTTTTAAGCATTATAATTTATGAATCTTGTTTGTTTTCAGAATATCATCTTTAAAGTCTAGATTTTTCTGTGTTATGCATGCTTTCATGTGATTATAGGTTGTTCATGTGGCTGGGACAAAGGGGAAAGGGATCAGGCGACCAGCTTCAGCTTTTGTTCTCTCCAAAATATCTTACGAGCTGGAGGATATTCAGTTGTTCTTCTTCGAGTCTTTATATCTCTTTAACTTTGATACTTCCATGATTAGTAACATGGCCTTTTCTTCTTCTTGTTATGTTCAGTCAGGTACCAGAGAGCCCATTTCTTTAATGGAGATCATGTCTCCGTCTCCGCTCTTGATGATCTTTTCTATTCCATCAAACCCATTCTCCATCTATTCATGAGGAAAATGGTTCTTTGTGTCATTTTTGAGGTTATTAACCAATAATTATATTTTACACAGTTTTCTTTTTCTTTATATTGATGACTTCTTTTTGTCAGATGCTCATTGGCATATCCTTCTCTTTGATCGAGAAGGAAAATGACGATATTGCGGTTCTAGAGGTTAGCAACTTTTCTCATCCCTAAAGACAATTTAAAGAATCTGCACCGGCTCCAAATTAAAGGAGATGAAAAATAAAGTTTTTGCACAGAAGAGAGTAGTGTCTGTGGTTGCAATGGCTAGCTAGTGAGAAAAAGATTATGTATTGGGATATTAACATATTCTAAACGAAATAGTATTATTATTGTGTAATCTCTTTTTATAGATAGGACTATGGAAACTAAGAGTTGTATGTCGATTATATAAATTCTTATTATGTTTCCAACTTTTCTCAGGTCTAGAACCAGAGGCAGTAGTTCTAACAGAAGCTGACATTGGTGGATCCAAGGTTAGATCAACAGTGTGTTCGGTTTGAAAGGAATCGTGGGACAAGTTAGTTTTAGTAGGTTTATGGAAGCTTAAAAAAAAACTGTGTTTGGTTCTTTAGAGAGTTTGCCTATAAAGAAAATCAAGAACCGGCCTGGAATGAATTGGTCCAAGAAAACCAACCAACCATTATAAAATTTAGAGATAACCGACCAAAAAACTATCGATCAGCGTGCGCGTAGTGGATGACATTTGTTAAGGTTTAAACTGCGACAATGTTCTGTATACCACTAATACGTGTTTTTTAAATATTGAATATATATCTTGTTCTTCTTCTCTCATTGAATAAAGTAGGAATTGAAGTTTGCAAGGAAAACCAAAGAAAAAAGAAGAGAGTGTGCGATTTATCAGTGAACTTTGAAATGGAGAGAAGCTGTGTGAAAGGAGAGCAAAGGAGTAGGATAAACGATTTGCCAGATCAGTTGCTTTGTCACATACTCTCTTTTCTCTCGACAAGAGATTCAGTTCGAAGCAGCGTTTTATCCAAACGTTGGAGGAATCTCTGGTTACAAGTTCCTGTTTTCGACTTGAACTCACTCCAGTTCGATGAGGATGTTCTTGGTTTCATCGGTTTTCTCGATAAATTTCTTGAATCTAAAGAAAATCTAGTCTTGAATAGATTCAAGTTGATCTATCATTATGTGGATATTGATGATGATGATAGTTTTGTGGAGTCATGGATAGATGCTTTGGTTAGGCGTAGAGTTCGCCATCTAGATTTTCAGGTCAACTCAGATGAAACCGAACTAGTTTGGATGCCTCTTTCACTATATTCATGTAACACCTTGGTCAGCTTAAGCCTCTACCACGTAGCTTTGTGTGAGTTGGAACAAGACTTTCCTGTTTCCCTGCCTTGTCTCAAGATTATGCATTTAGAGAGAGTTATAGCTAACCTTGGGAGGCTTATATCTAGCTGCCCTGTTCTTGAAAAGTTAACCATGATCAGGGATTCCTATGAGCTTCTCGAAATTATGTGTGTTCGCTCCAAGTCTTTAAAAAGTTTGGCTCTAGTGATTGAAGCTTCCGGTATTGATCTCTTAGAAGATCACGCTGTGGAAATCGAAGCTCCAAAGCTTGAGCGTATGAGTCTCTGTGATCACTTATCCAGAAGAATCGTTATACACAGTATTGCTCCCTCTGCAGTGGTACAGATCGATGTTAACTTTAATAGGGAGGATGGTTATACATTATTGGACCAAGATGATGATGATGATGATTCCAAGAGGACTATGATATGTAATTTCCTCACCGGGATATCAACAGTCTGCCTCATGGAGATCTCCTCTGATACTCTAGAGGTATGTATGCACACTGATATACTTAATGTACAAAATGCATGATTATGATTTTGACATTTTTAAAAATTGTAAAAACACAGGTCATCCATGATTACTCAAAATTGGAATTGTTACCTCAGTTCTGTAACTTGTCTTGGTTGCATGCTTCATTTCTTGAATCTTGTTGGGAATTGCTGCCAACCTTTCTTGGTTGCTGCCCCAGTCTACACACACTCGTCCTGGTGAGTCTTACTTACATTTTTGCTTGTAAATTTTTTATATTCCACAACACTTGACTATCTCTCTGTTTGGGTGTATTTACTAATTATCAGGAATTTGAGTTCGATAAAGTGGAATGGCCAATCAAACTCTCCTATGTGCCGCCGTGTTTCGTATCATCTCTCAAGTATGTTGAGCTTTCGACACCAGTCACAACAAGAACATCAGGCCAGATGAAATTAGCAATATACTTTCTGAGGAACTGCGCTGCCCTGAAGAAACTGACTTTAAGCAGCGAGAGTTTTGGTGGTGACATCATTAAGAAAATCAAAAAGATTCCAAGAAGGTCTAGAAGGTGCAGCATTATCACTGGTTGACTTGAGCCACTACTTATATACCGTAGACAAGAAGATGTAGCATGAATCCAACTTATCGTTAAGTAGTAGTAGTAGTAATCTAGTGTAAGACTATTTTAACTTTTTTTTGTTGTTGTTGTGTATGTGGGCATGGTTTCAAGTTTCCTAGGTTGGACCTAGATGTTATCAAGTTGATTTGCCTTCTTTAAGAGTTTACTCTCGATCAGACTCTATTAACCTTCCTTCTTTCTTATGAATACCTCGAATCAATATAATATAAATGATTTGTGAATTGCATATTCCAGAGAGGAAGTGGCAAAGTGTCAGTAATGCTCTTATATTCATTTCGATATACATGTATTTCTCTTCATACAATGTTTTGTTTAAGGACTCGTAGTAGTATATACATATCTACATCAGTTTTCAAGTTATTAGCTCAATCACAATTGTTAAACACGTAGGACACTTCGGTTTAATAGATAGGACCGTACTTTGCTTGGGGGACAATCTTAATGATTACCAGAGATCAAACTAAGTTGGCATTGTGTTCATCAAAAAGTAAACCAATGAATTATAATTTGTTCGAATGTTATACAATGAAAATTTCCCATTAATAAATCTTTAATTGATTAAAAATATGTGCAAAAATATCTTTATTTACTTAAAGTTTAAAATTAATTAATTAACCATTGATTTTACAAAGATATTCTTGATATATTTAAAGTTGATAAAATATCAAATTTTTAACATATTTTATATTTAATTTTAAAAATAATCTATTTAATTAAAAACTCATTGTTATTTGCGAAAATAAATTATATATCAATCAAATAGTTTATTTAACTTAAATTAATTTGGATAAACGTCAAGGACTATATATTAGGAAGGTAATCCTGTAATATGTCAAAAAATGATTTTCCACAATTAATTTATTTTGGCAACTAAAATCATGCGGGAACATTTAACCGACTTTTCTCGTTATATTTCATCTGCGCCGTTGATTAGTTTACACGTCAACAATTTGAGACCGCAGGATCTCTCTGATATCCCCGAAATTTTAAACCGCCTCGGATTCTGGGGTTGTATATAAGAAGTGGTCAACTTCTTATTTCTTTGCACTCAAGTCTCCCGCTTATTATGCGATGGTTCTCTCGTTAGGGTTTGGGCTCGTGTGAAGCTGATCCTTAGCCACGATTCGTGATCGATCGATTTTTTCTGCCGCCCATCGAGGTACGTTCTTGTCTATGCCTAGGTTTCCTCGATACAGTTGACCTACTTTTGTAGATTCGTATTTCTATAGGGATTGAATAAGAGCCGAGAGGGATAAACGAGATCTGATCAAGCCTCTTTGATCAACAAACCACGACAAGTCCTTGTGTAAAGAGGAGCGATCTAAGTCCTGGTATCTTCTTATTGCGTAACTCTCAAACGAAAAAGATCTAAAAGATAAGATAGATAGATAGATAGATAGGGGATGTCTATGACCTTTGCCATGACAGGTGCGCTTGCTTGGCAGGTCACAAATCCTTAATAAAAAGAGAGTTTTTGGTTCTGCGGAGGGATGGGAGATGGTACGGGATATGTTATTATTCTTTCTTTGCCCGACTCTCCCTTCCTCCGGTGTGTGTGTGTGTTCCTGTGTCTCTCTTTTTACTTTCTTGCATTCCACAAGATGCTTCTTGCATACCACGAACATGCTTCTTGCATACCACATTATGCTTCTTGCATAACCCGAACATGCTTCTTGCATACCACACTATGTATGCTTCTTGCATACCACACTATATATGCTTCTTGCATACCACACTATATATGCCTCTTGCATGCACACATTATGCTTCTCGCATAACCCGAACATGCTTCTCGCATACCACGAACATGCTTCTCGCATGCACACATTATGCTTTTTGCATAACCCGAACATGCTTCTTGCATACCACGAACATGCTTCTTGCATGCACACATTATGCTTCTCGCATACCACAAAGATAGATAGGGGAATGTATATGACCTTTGCCATGACAGGTGCGCTTGCTTGGCAGGTCACAAACCCTTAATAAAAAGAGAGTTTTTTGGTTCTGCGGAGGGGATGGGAGATGGTACGGGATATGTTATTATTCTTTCTTTGCCCCGGCTCTCCCTCCCTCCGGTCTGTGTGTGTCGGTTCCTGTGTCTCTCTTTTTATTTTATGCTTCTTGCATACCCACGTTATGCTTCTTGCATACACACGTTATGCTTCTTGCATACCACAAAGAGGATCACAGACCCAACATTGATGCATCACTTGTGCCTCTTTAATATGTGCGGCTTGCATATGAACGAAAAGAATCAATGAGCATCACTTGTGCTCATTATTATGCTCCTTGCATGTGCTAATCATCTCAAGGGAAGAGCGAACCTGTCGAGCCTTTGATAACCAAAACGAAGGTAATTAAGAGTTTCTTTTCTCAGAAACCGAGGGCATATTGAAAAACTGGATCTAGTTCCTTTAGGACTCTATGCAGTTTGCGATCTAAATTCATTGCACTATTTGATTGCATTATTTGGTCAAGTAAGGTTTATTTTGCCTTCTCCAGCAACTTAACTGCAAATGATAAATCAAAATATGTTTGCAGAAAGCTGTTTTGTTACTCTAGTGCAATCATGCTGATTTTAAGTCACCTTTCATATATTATTGATAAGTTTGCAGAACCGCTCTCTATTTAATTCTCAAGCTATCATTGATTGTGGATCTTTATTCCATATCTTTCAGTTCGGATTGGTGCGTGGGAATGATTATGAGGTTACATATTATATATTACATTAATAGTCAAAGTTTGGTGTCAAGTAATTTTTTTGTCTGATGTGTGGGTAACACTTAAGAGCTTAAGCTGGTTGTTGGTGTTCTTACTATCGAGATATTCTTAAGTGATTGGATATGTTTCAGTTCTTGTGTTACCTAAAAGAATTCGTCAAAGAATCTTCTCCACTCTATCATTGTGCCGATAAAATAGTTGCCTTCCAAGTAGGACGAGGGAATCCGAATGTATAAAAGCTGAACAGTATCTTGGGTAAAGAGGTTGGTCTCTGTATCTTGTGGATTTGTAAATGAATTGTAAGGCTTCAGTGTAAGATAATTTGGCTTTTTTCAAATAACACAGGAGCAGGTTTTAAATGAGGAAAAGATCACCTCCCTACGAAGGAAAAAGAAAGCAAGCATGAAAAAGCCATGCCAATATGGTTTGCAAGCATATGGTCTCTGTTTTTAATTCCCTCTAAAGAAATTTCAGCTCTTATTTTCTCTTTCAAAGAATGGATGTATTGATTGTACAAAGGTTTTTGAAGTGAAGAAATTTAAATTTCTTAAAAAAAAGAGGAAAAACAAACGCAAACCACAAACATCTAAAGCATAACAAATGCCAAAAACCGTGGAAAGTGGCATCAATTTATTCAGAGTTACTGAGTTACCTTCACTTTCACCAAGTAGTACGAGGAAACAATGGTTCAACATCAGACAAGGACGACGATGGGAGACTACTAGGGGCGGGAGCAGTAACAGCAATTGTCCACGAATCATCAATCTCTATCATATTCATTCCTTCTTCCTCTTCATCATCACCACTTTCAATCTTTACCATTATTGAATCCTCTAGAGACGAACATATCTTCTCTAACTCGGTATACACTTCTTTCATGTAAGGCCTCTTCTTTCCCTTTGAATTCAAACATCTCCTTGCTAGATTTGCCACTGCCATTACTTGCTCCGGTTTGCAGGCATCTTTTATTCGAGCATCCAAAATATCAATTAACTTGTTCTGTTTCATGGCAGCTCTGAAATGATCAGCCAAGCCTCTTATTTCCTGAGAATCGGGCAGTGTTATTACAGGCTTTTCTCCTGTGATTAGCTCAACAAGAATGACACCAAAGCTATACACATCACTCTTATCGGTATATTGGCTAGATCCGTAGTACTCTGGATCCACATATCCGACAGTACCTGAAATAACGGTCGTCCAGTGAGTATGATCCACTGTTACTGTCCTTGAAGTACCGAAATCTGACACCTTGGCTCGATACTTCTCGTCTAGTAATATGTTTGTTGACTTGACATCTCTATGATAGATTGGAGAACTCGCAGCAGAATGCAGATAGGAAAGAGCACCTGCGATATCTACAGCAATGCGCATACGCACACCCCATATCATTGTGTAATCATCAGATTCTTCATGTATGTGTTGGAATAGGTTACCGTTGGGGATAAACTCGTAAACCAGAACAGGAACATCAGTCTCTAGACAACATCCCCAAAGCTTGACGACATGTCTATGGTTAACCTGTGAGAGAATGACGACTTCGTTGATGAACTCCTCTAGTTTGTCTTCATCTACGGCTTTAGATTTCTTCACAGCTACGGTTTTACCATCGACAAGCATTCCCTTGTAAACAGTTCCTTGACCACCCTGTCCAAGTATCCTGTCCTCGCTGAAGTTTTCTGTGGCTTTCTCAAGCTCAGTTGAGGTGAATACTCTCGTTTCTCTATGATGCCTGTATTTGTAACAAGTTGTTGTTGCAACAATAGTCCCCGTTACGTTTGAAGAATTTCTTTTTCCTTTGAGTGATCCTTCTATTCTTAAGAAACTTTCTAAGCATCAAGGTTCCAGCTACTAGGACTAAGATGCCAAAACCTGCACCTACTCCTGGAAAACCACAAAAAAAAAGGTATGTTGATGATCATCAAATGTTTGAATTTGGGAGAGTACCATTTAATTTAGTGAAGATACATTTTGTGACTTACCTATCATTATTTCCCCGGTCTTATCTCCCACGCAATTAAAATCTCCAGGCACATTTATACAAGTTTCGCTAGCTCTACAGGTGTGGCGCCTTCTACTTCCATCAGGATTGGGTTCTAGGCATTCATTGACATCTGGATAATGGATACGAAATCAGCTGGCGATGTTCTATGTTATCACATTGGAGCCATTAAACGTTAAAGATTTTGTAATCTTCGACAGATGTTTACACAAGAAAAAAGAGAGAAATTTCGAAACAATTTTACTGACCTTTGCATCCGTTAAAGAGGTAGGGGTTGCCTTCGTGACCTCGGTTGCATCCACAATTTGCGTAATTGGTCCCAGAAATGGTTATATTGTTGCATGCGCAACTTATACTGGATTGAGATGTATAATCTAACCTTCTGTACTCGTCTGCGCTTTTGCAGATCAAGGAGTCTACGAAGGTAAGGTTCTTCGTTTGAATGACCCATCCTATCCTAACTGTAGCATACCCTTTAGCATAAAGCCTTTCTGGCTCTGTTGCATGTGATGATATGTAGTCGACTTCATCTGCTAAAAAGGCCACTCTACATTTTTGGCTTCCATTATTGAAACTCTCTATACTGACACCGATCACCTGGTGAGTACCAGTATCATCTGGTAGACTTGCACGACAGCATCCATTGCCATCACAGCTTCTTTCTTCCTCCCTGGATTTGTTGAAAAAGGGAACGTGTTTGTTAGGTAACGTGTCTTTGTTTGAACTGCAACTTAACTCGCATCCCACAATGCTCGGTCCGATGTTAGTCAACGACGCCTTGCTGTTGCAACCAACCGCTACGAGGCTGTTTCCACTCCCAATGAAAAATGGGCTTTCGGTCAAATTCAGAAGCGATCTATTATTCTCTTTTCCATCTCCGGAACATCCAACAGATGTTATTGCGACTTTTGCACGAACCGATCCATAAGAGTTTGGACTTCTGAAAGCACCAACTCCGTCAGCAGTAAGAAAGATATCCACAACTTCCATGCGCATCTTGGAAAGGAACGGGAAAGTAGAGTCTCTGCATTCGATTTTGTACCATTCATTGAGGTAGCAACCTTCTTGGATCCCAAATGGGTAAGGGATCTTTATGCTTCCACATGTTTCAGGTTGACACGAGCTCGAAAGGGAGACAAAATTTGAGGCAAGGATGAGCACAAGAAGAGGAGAGAGAAGAATCGACAAGGAGGATAAACTGGTTTTGCACCTCATGCTGTGGCTTCTATTGTTGGACAGTGCTAAACAAGCATAGGCGACTCACACGGTTACTTGCAATACAGGCTACAAAGTAACATTAGATGTTTTGTGAGAACTTTGGGAGATAGATATCTTAGGAAAGTTTTAGGCGCTGTTTTTTTTTTTTTGTTCAGAAAATATAAATCAAACAGTGGTCAATAGTCAAACGCCATCTTGTTTGAAAGACGCGTAAGCAAGCAATTTAGTTATTCAAAGGCATGCCTTACAAAATATCACTATCATTTTGAAAAACGCTCGTCGGTGAATTATCGTGATAATAATTTTCTTCCCTCCAAACTGTGGAATTGTCGTTGAGTTCTGGAAGAAAAAGAAAATTTCTTGTCATTTGAACGAGTCCGAGAATTTCATGTTTATGTGGTAAAGAAGTCGAAGCCCAAGCGTAAGCGCATAGAGCTGAGTGCTTGATTAGAGCTATGTCTCAACATAAGAAGTTGAACTGAGATAATGTTTGGACTACTCTCTTAAGGTAACTCCAGCTAGGGGTGAGGACATATGGAATATTCAAGTTTTCAAAAGTAGAGAACCCTCAAAAGTATTGGACATTGATCTGTTTCGTCCGAATAATCAGTTATCTTGTCCGTAGCAGATATTTGATTCGACATGTACAAATAAATTAAAATTAAAATTTAAATAAAAATCTAAAATAGTATAAAATAATAACATTTTATTACAAAATTACTTTTAAAATTCTATTAGCTAATATAATAAATAAAATATTATAAAAATTATATAAAATATAATATTTATGTAATGCTATACATAATTTTTTATATATATATATGCATATAACATATCAAGTCGAATATTTTCCTAAAAATATTAGTATTTATGATTATGTTTGTTTTTACAGATATTGTATATTAGTATTTGTTTTTAAGTAAAATTATTAATATCCATTATTTCAATCGAAACAAATAATAAATCAAATCAAAATGTTAGGATATTTTTCCCAGGCCTAACTAAAGCATGTAATTGTGCAATGAATGAGTTTTGAGATAGTCGATAGTATTGTCTATAAGAACAAACTGATTTGAGTGTCAGATTCTGACAAATCGGTTATTTATTGACCTAGTAGATTTTGGTGAAAACTAACGTACTTTAGTTTTTACTAAAATTTAATTATGTTTTAGATTTTACCAAAATTCACTAGGTCAATAAATTAACTTTTATTGACTTCCGAACAACGTCTATTGTAGGTCCGAGCACGGATCGGATATCCGAGTTTTTGAAAGTATATGTGATTTGCTTCATATGTCATGTATATCTAATTTTATGATTTTTTGCTTCAGAAAAATAGGATATTATGAAAAATGGATATTCGGAAAATAAATAGATATTTGCGGATAATTACGAATACTTACGGATATCTCATCTATTTTGATTAATACAAATAATATGTAGAATTCAATATAAATTTGTTTTGTAAAATTTTTTTGTATGATATAAAAGATAAAAAGTAAAAGAAGTAGTGAATCTAAATATTTTGTAAAAAAATTAAACTTAATTAACAATTATAATGACATCAAACTTAAGAAAAAAAATTATAATTGTCATAAATTTTTTCTCTTCCTTTTATGTAATACTTTTATATAAGTAATAATGTGAAAAGAAATTGTCAAATCATTTGTTAGAATAATAATTATAAAATTTTATACATTTAAAACTTTAAATATAATCAAGATATACATGTATTTATATATTGCGGATCGGATATCCGCTACCAAAATTTTAGTATTTGTGATTTGCTTCGATTTTAAAGGATAATGATTTTTAATATTTGCTTTGATTCGAAAGTTTATGGATATTTGGAATAACGAATCGAATCAAATCAAATCTAACGGATAAAATGCCCAGCCCTAGTCTATTGTCCAGTTATCTAACCAAAACTTTGTTGTACTCCTATTTTGAAGCCGGAGGCCCAGAGTTTAATCAGTGGAAACTGTTTTTACTTTCTTGCTCACTTTTCTTCTAACACAAATATTTCTTATTTCAAACAAATGATTAGGGTGAATGATTTAGGAAACCACACAAGTTTAGCCAGTTCTCCAAATAATCAAACAAAATGTTACAACGAAAACATGTACCACAAATTTCATACAGAGCTTTGAAAACATCATCAGTTTTATTCACCATTACTGTACTTTCTTATAGTTTACCATGTGGAAGGAGGAAACAATGGTTCAAGATCTGACAAGGATGACGAAGGGACAATACTATGGGCCGGAGCTGTAACAGCAATGGTCCACGAAGCAGAGATCTCTATCATATTCATTCCTTCTTCCTCTTCATCATCACCACTTTCAATCTTCACCATTATTGAATCCTCTGAAAATGAACATATCTTCTCCAACTCGGTAAACACTTCTTTCATATATGGACGCTTCTTCCCCTTGGAATTCAAACATCTCCTTGCAAGATTTGCAACTACCATCACTTGCTCCGGTTTGCAGGTATCTCTTATTCGAGCATCAATAATATCGAAGAATTTGTTCTCTTTCATGGCAGCTCTGAAATGATCCGCCAAGCCTCTTATTTCCTGAGAATCTGGTAGGGTTATTACAGGCTTCTTCCCAGTGATTAGCTCAACAAGGATAACACCAAAGCTATACACATCACTCTTATCGGTATATTGGCTAGATCCGTAGTACTCTGGATCCACATATCCGACCGTCCCTGAGATGACTGTGGTCCAGTGAGTATGATCCACAGTCACCGTTCTTGAAGTACCGAAATCCGACACTTTGGCTCGATACTTCTCGTCTAGTAATATGTTTGTTGACTTGACATCTCTGTGATAGATCGGAGAACTCGCAGCAGAGTGCAGATAGGAAAGAGCACCTGCGATATCAACCGCAATGCGTAGACGCACGCCCCATATCATTGTGTAATCATCAGATTCTTCATGTATGTGCTGGAAAAGGTTTCCATTAGGGATAAATTCATAAACCAGAACAGGAACTTCCGTCTCCAGACAGCATCCCATGAGCTTGACGACATGTCTGTGGTTGACTTGTGAGAGAATGACGACCTCGTTAATGAACTCCTCTAGTTTGTCTTCATCTACAACTTTTGATTTCTTAACAGCAACCGTTCGACCATCTACAAGCATTCCTTTGTACACAGTGCCTTGACCACCTTGTCCAAGTATCCTGTTGTCGCTGAAGTTTTCTGTGGCTTTATCAATCTCTCTTGAGGTGAATATTCTTGTCTTCTCGAAGTTGCCATCTCTTGTTTTTAATTGTTGTTGTAACAATATCATCATCGTTTCCGAGTTCTCCTTCGTTATTCCATTCATAACGATGAATCTTCCGTCGTTCATCCATCCGATTTGTCCATCATCATCATGATCCTCAGATATCCATGAACCTGTTGATCCGTTCTATTCGTTTATCGATCATCCATCCGTCGTTCCGTCATCCGTTCCTTTTGTCATCCATCCTGTTCATATCCGTCCGTTCATCCGTTCGTTCGTCCGTTCCGTCCATCCGTCAGTTTGATCCCATTTCGAACAGATCATCCCGTCCGATTCTGTCCCATCCATCAAGTTCACCACGAACCGTTGCATCCACCGTCCATTACAACCGAATTTTATTGAAAACATAAATCAAACAAAGTATCAATAGCTTCCAACGCCTTCTTGTTTGAAAGACGCGCAAGCAATTGAAGTTTATTCAGCATACCCTACTAAAAATTTCATCTCTCATATATTTTGAAAACTTCCAGTTATAAACTTACATCGATCAATTTCTTCCTCTAAACTGGAATCACCTGGTGAAACTTCAATTGCGGCTTGCACGGCAGGCCAAACTTTTTCTCTTCGCCTAAAACAAGTCTGAGATCGGTTTCGACGTTGGTCGTTATGCCACCCCTCATGTTTCAATACGATTCTCCTTTTCTCTCCCTTCATCTCTATTTCCTTATTCTTCCGCCATTTCCTTTTCTTCTTCTCCGGCGTCGTCTAGGAGGTCAACCGCGATTGTGATCTCCAGATCCGTGATCGCCTGCGATCGCTTTCGGCTTCTTTCCCGTTTGCTTCACCAGGAGCAGGCTTAACAGGTTAAGCAGGAAGCCGAGGCGGTCGGTTTTTCGGTGGTAGAGACGGATCGGACGATTTTCTGCCTTTATTTCGATCTTTAGTCTTTGCCGGAGCATGTGTTGGCGCTGATGTTCAGAAGGCCTGGCTCGTTGTTCCAGATCTGTGTCAGTGGGCAAAGGAGTCGGCTTTGTTCTATCTCCTGGTGTTCGGTAGCGATTTCTTTCCTCGCTGGCCCGACTTCGACGTATATCCGCTGCGGCGTAATTTGTCCGCTTCGTTACGTGCCTTTTAGAAGTCTCCGGGCGGCGCTGTAGAGGACCCGGCGCGGAGTAGTTCCGTTAGTTTGCCGCTTGTTCTTCTGTTTCCGTCTTCGGCCCCAGGGTCAACGCTCTTGTTTTAGGTTCTCCTACAAGACGCGGTAACATCTTTGCGGGAGTGGTGGGGTTTTGTTAAATGTGTGTTGTAGCCTTCTGGCTCGTCCCGTTTGGTTACTGTTTGCTATTAGAACCTTCTTTTGTTCTTAAGAGGAGGAGTGTACCGGTCAGTTTGAGTCCGAAGTTACGACCATAAAGACTGGCGTGATCTTCCATCCCAAGATCGGGTTTGTTTGCTTTTCAGGTCGGCAGGGAAGATCCCTTTCTTTTACTGCAGGTACCCCAACCACCTTACATAGCGGCCTCAGCTCAACCGGTCTTTGTTCGTTGTTGGAAGAAGCCGCTTTGGTGCTGGCCGATTGCTTGGTATGCTACTTTTGGTCTCCTCGCTTCCAACTTGGCGCTAAACCAACGGTGTAGATTATGACGCGGAGGCGATCGCCAAGAACCAGCTACCGGAGATGGCATGAGATGTACCGCAACCGAGGAAACGAGATGAACGAGGTGAACGCCACCTCAAGTGATTACCATCGATGGTTGAAACGGGATTGAAAATCTTAGGATAACGGAGCTACTTAGCGAACGCCACGGGTAAGGTGGTTGAAGCGGGCTAAGGGGGACGCGTTTCGATTATTTTGTTCAAATCACGCTTGTAACCGACACTATGAATTCCCGCTGGTTGATAAATAAATTAAAAAACTGTGGAATTGTCGTTGAGTTCTGGAAGAAAACGAAAGTTTCTTGTCATATGAACGAGTTCGAGAATTTCGTTTATGTGGTAAACAAGTCGAAGCCCAAGAGTAAGCCCATTGAGCTGAGTATTTCGTGAGAGCCAAGTTTGAACCGAGATAAAATTTGGACAATCTCTCGCGGCGACTACTTGTGCTATGAGTGAGTTTTGAGATAGTCGGTTGTATTGTCGACCATAAGAACAAACTGATTTGAGTGTCCGATTCCGACAATATTAGATCTCCAAGTCAAGAGCTTTAAAACTTAAACTTGCAACTCTTTTTACTTTCTTGCTCTGTTTTCAATTTTCTTCCTACCCAAATCGTTTCTTATTACAAAGTTCAGACAAATGACTGAGTGGGGAAGGTTTAGTCTTTACCAAAGACTCGAGCTTTATCAACTTAAACCTAACATAAATGAATACAACCGAGATTGCTGCAAAAGCTAAAAGTAAAATATACCACAATATATTATACAAGATCTAAATTATTTGTGAAAACAATATAAACAACAAAAAGTACCACAGAGTTAGTTTGTAACAATAAACAACAAGTACCCAAATTTCACACAATGTTTGAAAACAACATCTACTTTGTTCACCATTACCTTACTTCTTATAGTTTTACCATGTGGAACGAGGAAACAATTTATCATCTGAAGAGGAAGGCGAAGCGACTGGAGCAGTAACACCAACGGTCCATGAGTCAGCTATGACTATCATATCCATTCCTTTCCTCTTCATCATCACCATCGTCATTTTCAATCTTTACCAATGAATCCTCTGGAGATGAGCATATCTTTCCAACTCGGTAAACACTTCTCTCATATATGGCCGCTTCTTCCCTTTTGAATTCAAACATCTCCTTGCAAGATTTGCCACGGCCATTACTTGTTCTGGTTTGCAGGCATCTCTTAGTCGAGCATCCATAATATCAATTAACTTGTTCTCTTTCATGGCAGCTCTGAAATGATCCGCTAAGCCTCTTATTTCTTGAGAATCTGAAAGGGTTATTACCGGCTTCTCTCCTGTGATTAACTCAACAAGGATGACTCCAAAGCTATAGACATCACTTTTATCGGTATATTGGCTAGATCCATAGTACTCTGGATCCACATATCCAACTGTACCAGAAATAACTGTTGTCCAGTGAGTATGATCCACTGTTACTGTTCTTGAAGTACCAAAATCAGACACCTTGCCTCGATATTTCTCGTCTAGTAATATGTTTGTTGACTTAACATCTCGATGATAAATAGGAGAGCACGCAGCAGAGTGCAGATAGGAAAGAGCTCCTGCGATATCTACGGCAATGCGCAGACGCACACCCCATATCATTGTGTAATCATCGGATTCTTCATGAATATGCTGGAAAAGGTTACCATTGGAGACAAACTCATAAACCAGAACAGGAACCTCTGTTTCAAGACAACACCCCAAAAGTTTGACGACATGTCTATGGTTGATCTGAGAGAGAATGACGAGCTCGTTAATGAACTCCTCTAATTTATCTTCATCTACAACTTTGGATTTCTTGACAGCAACGGTTTTACCATCGACAAGCATTCCCTTGTAAACAGTGCCTTGACCACCCTGCCCAAGTATCCTGTCTTCGCTGAAGTTTGCAGTGCTTTTTCAAGCTCTCTGGAGCTGAATATTCTTGTCTTCTCGACGTTGCCATCTCTTGTTTTAGTTGTTGCTGCAATAAGAGTCCCCGTTACGTTTGAAGAACTTTTTTCTCTGAGTGATCCTTCTTTTTAAGAAACTTTCTAAGCAGCCAGATTGCAGCTACTAGGACTAAGATGCCAAAACCTGCACCTACTCCTGAAAACCACACGAAAAGAAGGTATGTTGATGATTATCACATTGTATAAATTTGCAGGCGTATCTTCATGATGATAGATGAAGCTGAAGATATTCTGTCGCTTACCTATCATTATCGGTACAGTCTTATCGCGCTCGCATTTATGATGTTCAACCAGATTCACACAAGTGTCGCCTACTCCACAGTACCGCCGGCGGAGATATATATCAGGATGGTTAATTTGGTCACACTCATTGAAATCTGAATAATAGATATGAAACTGTAACTATCTGACGATATTTTGTACGTTATTACGCTCAAGTCTCCAGACATGTAAGATTTATAATCATCACACAGAAAAAACACAATTTACTAACCTTCGCACCCGTTAAGTAGGTAGGGTTGCCTCTATAGCCTTGGTTACATCCACAGTTTGCATAATTGGTCCTAGAAATGGTAATATTGTTGCATACGCAACTTATACTGTATTGACTGTCATATGTTAAAATATTGAACTCATCTTTGTTTTGCAGCTCAAGGAGTTTAAAAGGAAATATTCTTTGTTTGGATGAACCATCCTATCTTAACTGTAGCATACCCTTTGCGAACAATCTTTGTGGTTTGGTTGCATTCAATAACGTGTAGACTTCATCTGTTAAGAAAGCGACCCTGCATTCTTGTTTTGTGGAGTTTTCATTATCGTAGCTCTCTAAGCTGACGCCGATCACCTGTCGAGCCTCAAAATCATCTGGTAGACTTGACTGGCAGCACCCTCTGCCATCACAGCTTGTGTCTCCTTTTCTTTGTCTTTGTACAGACCGGTTTGTACGCATAAGACAACATGGTATCTGAGCAGCCGGTCATGTTGAAAAAGGGATGGTTTTGCTCGGTGACCTCTCTTTGCTTGCTGCAATTCAACTCGCATGCCACCTTGATGGGCTCCATGTGAGTCAACGACGCCTTGCTGTTGCAACCAACGGCTACGAGGTTTCCTTTCCGAAGAAGAAAGGGCTATCCGTCATATTCAGAACTGATTCAGAAGATTGTGCTATTCCATCTCTGGAACATCCAACAGATGCTATCGGGCTTCTGATACGGATCGCCCCAAATAACGTATCTCTGTAATAAAATTCATCTCTGTCACCTGGAATAGAGATATCCACAACTTCCATGTCCAGCTTGACTAGGAACGGAAAGTTTGCATTTTTGCATTCGATTTCGTACCAGTCGTCCAGATAGCAACCAGTTTTTATACCAAAAGGGTATGGGATCTTTATATTTCCACATTTGGTTTGACACGAGCTCGAGACAGTGAGAACTTTTGAAATAAAGATGGATATAAGTAGAAGAGAGAGATAATTCGAGAAAGAGTAATTGTTATAGAACCTCATGATATTGCTTCTCTGGTTGGACTGACTCTGTTCCTTGCCAAACAAGCAAGCATGCAGGCCAACGCACAGTTAAGTTCCAATCACTTGCAACAAATGAGGTTATATCCTCAAGGAGATATAGTAGGACAGGTCTGGGTACTGTGTCGGATAATAATCAACCAGTGGCGAATTTCTAATCGCTTAGGGTCAATAGTCAAACACTCAACCCTAAGTTGTTTTAGTTATAAACTTATAATAGATTAAGATGCCGCAACCCGCAAGCAACGATATATAGATCTAAATTTCATTTTCATACTTCACAAAATTACATCATCTCGTATACTTAATACATTTCTTTTTAAGTCTTAGTACCAAATATTAAAAAGATATATATAAACTAATTAATTAATAAATCACAAAGTCATTTTGTATTCCCTTCTCCTTTGGTTTGACCAAAACTTAATTATTCAGCATATTTGAAGATAAATTAAGGCATGCAGAAGAATGATTGCTCAACTCCTTTCTTATAAAGTCTAATGGGAGAACTGTCCTTTGTAAATAAACTGATCTTGGCTTTATTGTGTGAAAGGAATTCTAAGAACAGTATAGTACTGTAATACAATAATCCATTGATGTATGCTTATCAGTTATCTTTGACTTTCACATAATTAACAACATTGTAGTTTGTATTTTGATTTAACTATCATAATTTGGGTCTAAAGAAAGAGACTCTAAAAATTTCGATTTTATGTATATGAAACAGTTAAGTATGGAATTAAATATTTAAAGGCATTTAACCCTTTGTTAACAGAGCTAGTTTGCAAGCTTGCATCGGCAAAATTCTGAGTACAAGAAACTGAGAATACTACTCTCGTTTTTTTTTTTTTGTTCACCAACCACTTTTACTCAACTTAAACCGAAGTTTGATACAAAAGTTTAAAGTCTGCTTTGCTAACAAATCAACAGCAGAAATAGAGTTCCTAGGAACACAATGAAAAGAAACCGAGGTGAACCTCTCCGACAAAGTCCTAATATCCGAGGATTTCATGCAAATCTGATATGTTTGAACCTCCACTATTGCTGTCACCAAGTCTTCGAGTCCGACTCAAAGGAGATTTGCTTGTAATCCAGTAAAAATGCTTGCTCCATCGCTGATCGCAGCTAGCCCCTCCGCCACGAGGGGAGATTTCACAAATGTGAAAATCAAAGATGTTGACCTTATAAAGTTATCTCTAGGTCTTGAAAACTTCCATGCTGTCCCTGCAGATAGATTTTCCTCTTTCCAAGCAGCGCCGATTGACAAATTATCTCAAAACGTTGTCCTGCGTAGCATACTTCCTTGGGATCATTGCTTCCCTTTCCGGGCTGTGCATCATTCCACTCTTTGCCATCTACTAACGGGTGACCACTGCTCCAAATATGATCTCTTCAAAATACGGTAGTTTCGAAAATCCATAAGCTCCAAATAACCCAGGCTGCTAGAGAACCTTCGCAAAACCCGTTGGTGGTAAGCTCGTCTCAACCTGGACTAGGTTCCAGCCTTCGAGAACTGAGTTATTCCTGTGAGCTGCAAATCTCTTTGAAAGGCACTTTTCTCCAAGTTTCTGTGCAAAGGGCAGGTGAAGAACACATGGGAAACAGATTCTACCTCCCACATCTAATGCATGCTGGATTTGGGATTATGCTTGGCTGCCAGCCTTTCGTTCACCGGAAGGCCTCCATGGGTTGCCTTCCATAACAAGAGCTTAATCTTTGTGGGGTATGCACATCCCAGATCTTTTTCTTCCATTGAAACACCCGCCCTTCTCTGTTTTCCCCATCGCTTCTGCTCTCTATGGCAGCTTGATATCCTGATTTCGTGGTGTACACGCTCTACTTGTTTATTTACTGGAAAACAGATACCGACAAACAAACCCGCACCAAAGTGTTTGATTTATCTAATCTTATCCTCATCAGCCAACTTCTGAATACAAAATCTACACAGCTACACTCTCAAACACTTATTTACATCCAAACATATACCAACAAATCTCACACATAAGTGTCGGATTCACATCACACCCAAAAATTCAACGGTTAACAAAAGGATTCTTTCAAAATTTCAAGGTAAAATCTGCAAATGTGTATATATTATTTAAACTAGAGCCTCCTTCTGAAGTTTCTGGTAGTTGATTGATAAAAATCGAGAAGACCCACACCAATGCCAAGAACAACACATACACCAAGTCCAATCACAACACCGACCCTTACACCTGCATTGAACCATGACATCTCTCCATCTAAAATTTCACTTCTCCAATACATGTCTCCCTCATATTCCTCTTTGTAATTAGCATTCTGTTGCCTACACAAAAATGAAAAGAATGATAACGTAAGGACACGACCACGAAAGACTCATACTTTGAAGGACAGGTACTTCTCATACTGGTGGCATCTATATGCAGTAACTTCTACTATGTATTTTACTATATGACTCTAGTTCCTACCTGTAATAGTGAATGATGAAGTGAAAACACTCTTATAACATTTCAAAGTATTTGACAGACTTTTAAGTCACAACACTACAAACAGAGGAGATATTGAGGAAACTAGTTGGGAACCATATGTGAGCACTAGAAACAGAAGACAAAAGGATAAGAGCTTCAAGATTAAAGGGATGCATATGTGAGATGTTTATTTGTCTCTTTCAACTGTAAACTGTGTTTACCCACATGCCACATTCACCAGCGGAGAGACGGTCCACTTCAATTCATTAAACGATTTTTATCTTCCTAGTACTACCAACAAACATGTTTTAATAGGAAAAGAGATCCAGAAACAGTATGTTATCATCAGAGATGGTAATCAGTTAGCTACACTCAAAAAAATGTTAAAAACTGTGAGGCGATGAGAAGGCATAAGCATCAGGCATATGCTATATCTTGAAACACCAAGAACAAATTAAGATAATGTCAAATGATAACTTGAAAGTTACCTGAAGATCAAGCTCAGGGAGGTGTCTTTTTCGAGGCTCTTCTGCAGTTTCATACTCAGGAATTGAATCTAACGCCATTCTTCTACTTTGCTTCTTTCTAAAACCAAGCTGCAGTGTCTTGGTTAAGATGATTGGGTTTCTGAGAAGCAGCCGACATAGACCTCAATAGTTGGCAAGCAATAAATCTTGACTGCTTCTATTAGACACAAAGTGTCCCACATAGAGTTAAGAGATCCTAACCGATATATAAGATAGATGGAACACTTCTCTATTATCACCAATTGGTTTTAGGTTGGAAATCCATCTAACTTAACATGACATCGAGCCCGATCCATGCAGTCCAATCCGATCTTCATCGATCTAGCCCTTGGTCCATCGATCCTTTCGAACATTCGAGATTGACACTCAAAGAGCCATTATCTAGGGGACGATATTACACAAAGTGTCCCAAATCGGTAGTTGAGATCCTAACTAATATATAAGATATATGGACCTCCTCTTATAACCAATTGGTTTTAGGTTGGAAGTCCATCTAGCTCAACATAATATCGAGTCCGATCCACCCAGTCCAACCCCATCTTCATCGATCTGATCCAAAGTTGGCCCATCGATCCTTGTTGAACATTCGAGATCGACGCCAAAGAGCCATTATCTCGAGGGGACGATACACAAAGTGTCCTACACGTAGTAGAAGGATCCTAACCAATATATAAGATATATGGGCCACTCCTCTTATCATTGGTTTTAGGTTGGAAGTCCATATAGCTCAACATGGTATCAGAGTCCCATCCATCCAGTCCAACCCCATCTTCATCGATCTGACCCAAAGTTGGTCCATCGACCCTGTTCAACATTCAAATTGACGCCAAAGAACCATCATCTCGAGGGAGGTATAGACACAAAGTATCCCACATTGGTAGTTGAGGATCCTAAGCAATATATAAGATAGATGGGCAACTCCTCTTATCACCAATTAGTTTTAGGTTGGAAGTCCATCTAGTATAATACTTCTCCTTTAAGAAACAAGACTCTCAGTGATTCACCGTAAGTCATGTTCCACTCTTCTTTGCTTCCCCAGGAACCCATTACTATCAAACATCTCAAGAGTTCCGAGACTAGCTCGCTCTCATTGTAAACCTCAAACTTTAAGCTACCATTTAACCTGATATTATCTCTCGCTAACATAAGGAGCTTCTTCAGATTTCTTCAACACGATCCTAAGTCGCTAAGAACACCTTTCGAGTACATGCTCATCCTAACACCGCTACCTCCAAAATATATCTGGATCCGAGGAAGCGTGATTGATGGTGAGGACCTCGTGGGTTGAATCTTCCACCTTGAAACGCACGCGATGCGGGTAATGCAGCTTCTAGGCTATTAAGTGATTCTATGACTAGTACAACAATTAAAAATTGTTGAGTTTGCCACAAACTTTTACGGGATATTTGATCCGGTGATTATGAGATAGCAACGGTTTACTATAAATTATTATTTTTAATCATCAACAAAACATTATAAATTATTAATATTAACACATTTTAACATAATAAAAATATCAAAATATACTACCATGATAAAATATAACAAATATTAATATAATATAATTGATAATAATTTTACATTTATTATTTCAGAACCTTTAATATTTTATTTCATTTATATATGTGTATAAATATTAATGTTTAAAAATTATATTGAAAAATTTTGGTTTATGTTTTGTATAAAATAAAAAATATATCGTTAGTGAATTTAAACCAAAATAGAAAAATATATATTATTTACGATTTTAATTTTAAAATTTAAATTTAAGAAAGTTAAAATATTTTTAAGAAAGATTATATTTATTAAACAAATATTTGGAAGAACCGCTTTGATTTTATGAGATTTGAAACAGTTTGGGGTGATTTATAACGCTTTATATTATTGTTACCAAATGCTAACAACTATTACTAACCAGTAAAACTGCTTTTTGTAGCTTTTATGTGATAAGGAAACGAACGCATTATTATATATTACTCCCTCGTCCCATTTTAAGTGGTGTTTTAGGTTTTTATTTTGTCCTATTTTTAAGTGATGTTTTCACAAATCTAGATATAATTTAATATCATTTCAATTTGTGACCAATTAAAAATATTATATCATTTTCTTATGATCAACCAATTCCATTTAACGATATTTTATATTACCAAGATCAATTACATAAAATGCTAGATGAAAAACCCTAAAATCCACTCTATAGTGATAGCATGGGAGTAGAAAATAAGACACGTGAGCTTTCCACAATTAATTAATTTCGCCAGCTTAAATCACGCGCGAACGTTTAACCGACTTTTCTCGTTATATTTCATCTGCGCCGTTGATTAATTTACACGTCAACAATTTGAGACCGCAGGATCTCTCTGATATCCCGAAATTTTAAACCGACTCGGATTATGTGGTTCTATTTAAGAAGTGGTCAACTTCTTATTTCATTGACTCAAATCTCCCGCTAATTATGCGATGGTTCTCTCGTTAGGGTTTGGCCTCGATTAGGGTGACGCTGATCACTAGCCGCGATTTGTGATCGATCGATTTTTCCGGTCGTTCTTGTTTGTCTATGCCCAGGTTTTCTCGGTTTTGTCTCCTACTGTTTCTGACTCTTTCGGGTATTGTGTTGGATCTCATCGATACAGTTGACTTACTTTTGGAGATTCCTATTTCTATAGGAATTGAATAATAGCGGAGAGGATAAACGAGATCTGGTCAAGTTTTGTTGACCAGCAAACCAGGGCAAGTCCTTGTGTTAAGAGAAGCGATCTTCGTCCTGGTATCTTCTTATTGCGTTATCTGCAACTCAGGTTTTGTCTGTAGAGAAGATAGATAGATATATAAGACCTTTGCCATGACAGGTGCGCTTGCTTGGCAGGTCACAAACCCTTAATAAAAAGATAGTTTTTGGTTCTGCGGAGGGATGGGAGATGGTACGGGATTGGTTAATATTCTCTTTGCCCCGGCTCTCCCTCTCCGGGCTGTGTGTGTGTGTTTTCCTGTGTCTCTCTTTTTATTTTATGCTTCTTGCATACCACAGTATGCTTCTTGCTTGAACACGTTATTATGCTTTTGCATGAACACGTTATTATGCTTCTTGCATAAACACGTTATTATGCTTCTTGCATAAACACGTTATTATGCCTCTTGCATACCACAAACATGCCTCTTGCATACCACAAAGAAGATCACAGACCCAACATTGATGCATCACTTGTGCCTCATTAATATGCGGCTTGCATATATGAACGAAAAGAATCAATAAGCATCACTTGTGCTCTTTATTATGCTTCTTGCATGTGCTAATCATCTCAAGGAAGAACGAACTTGACTTTGAGCCTTTGATGATCAAATCGATGGTAATTAAATGTTCTTCTGAGAAACCGAGGGCATATGAAAGTTGGTCCTCCTTTAGGACTAGGGATATTAAAATGGGTTTATGTTCGAGTTTTTAATGGATTCTTAAAAAAAATGCTCATTTAGACCCATTTAGTTTAATAGGTTTTAAATGGTAGTTTTGCTAGAACCCACTTATTAAATGGGTTCTATAAAAATTAAGGACCCTTTTAACACATTTAATTTAATACAATAAATTAATTTTCTTTGTTGGAAAATGTGATTATGCGGTTTTGGGGAAAATTCGATTTTACAGTTGTTTGCGTGAAAACCTCGATTTTGTGGTTTTGGCGGAAAAATCGGTTTTATGGTTTTGGCGAAAATTCAGTTTTATGCTTTTGGCGGAAAACTCTATTTTTCGCTTTTGGCGGAAACTCTGTTTTGGACAAAAACTTGATTTTGGCGGTTTGATTTAATTATTTATTAATAGATCATAAAGTTAAAACAATTCAAAATTAAATCAGCAAAGTAATAGTTTAAATTGGTCTAAATGAATCTAAATGGGTACATATAAATGGTTCTAAATGAATACCCTAATAGGCCTATTTTTAAATCGATTTAAATGAGTATGAGTTCTAAATGGGATGGATTTTAAACGGATGAGTTTAAATGGGGTGGGTTTTACCATTTTAACATCCATATCTAAGACTATATGCAGTTTGATCTGAATTCATTTCTTTATTTGGTTAAGGTTTATTTTGCCTTCTCCAGCAACTTAACTGAAAAATTATGATAAATCAGAATATGTTTGCAGAAAGCTGTTCTGTTTACTCTAGTGCAATCATGTAGCTTTTACATTACCTTTCACCGATATAAATTTTCAGAACAGCTCTATATTAAATTCTCAAGCTATCATTGATTGTGGATCTTTATACTATATTTTCAGTTCGGATGATTATGAGGTTACATATTATATATTACATTAATAGTCAAAGTTTGGGCTCAAGTAATATTTGGGCTGATGTGTGGGTAACACTTAAGAGCTTAAGCTGGTTGTTGGTGTTCTTACTATCGAGATATTCTTAAGTGATTGGATACGTTTCAATTCTTGTGTTGCCAAAAGAATTCGTTATAATCTTCTCCACTCTATCATTGTGCCGATAAAATAGTTGCCTTCCAAGTAGGACGAGGGAACTGTATAAAAGCTGAACAGTATCTTGGGTGATGAGGTTGCATCTTGTGGATTTGTAAATGAATTATAAAGGCTTCAATGCATGGTTTCTCTAGTTTTCTTTAATTATTGGTCTTTCTCGGATTTATAACTTCATATGATGTGATGACTATTGCCTGAATGTAACTTGTCTTAATTGCATGCACGCCTTTTTAAAAAAAAATTCGTGGCAGGTACTTACTGACGTGGTGACCATCTAAGAAAGTGATGGGAAAGTACGACCTGCCAGATTGTAAGTCTAAGTGAAATTAATCATGAAATAAACATTTCGAATGCAGTCCGGAATTTTCAAAAATTACATGGACATAAGCCTCCAAAAATTTTAGGCACCCAAATTATAAAAAGAAAAAATTTACATAGACATTGTCACGAGCCCCAAAATTTCAAGACCATGAGTATAGCATGTTGTGTTCAACATGTAGAAAAATGGCTTCAAATTTCAAGAATTTGCATGGCAAAGAAGCAAAAAGAAAAAGAAAGGAAAGACCCCAACGGAGCCTAAAGTGAGATGCAATAGAGAATGACAGAGCGTCAAAGCCTATGGCGAATATAAAATGTAAGAGAAATGGTTTTTTCAAATAATACAGGAGCAGGTTTTAAATGAGGAAAAGGATCACCATTCACCTCCATACGAAGGAAAGAAGGAAGCAAACATGAAAAAGCCATGGCAATATACGGTTTGCCAGCAGATGGTCTGTGTGTGTCGGTTCCTGTGTCTCTTTTATTTTATGCTTCTTGCATACCCACGTTATGCTTCTTGCATACACACGTTATGCTTCTTGCATACCACAAAGAGGATCACAGACCCAACATTGATGCATCACTTGTGCCTCTTTAATATGTGCGGCTTGCATATGAACGAAAAGAATCAATGAGCATCACTTGTGCTCATTATTATGCTCCTTGCATGTGCTAATCATCTCAAGGGAAGAGCGAACCTGTCGAGCCTTTGATAACCAAAACGAAGGTAATTAAGAGTTTCTTTTCTCAGAAACCGAGGGCATATTGAAAAACTGGATCTAGTTCCTTTAGGACTCTATGCAGTTTGCGATCTAAATTCATTGCACTATTTGATTGCATTATTTGGTCAAGTAAGGTTTATTTTGCCTTCTCCAGCAACTTAACTGCAAATGATAAATCAAAATATGTTTGCAGAAAGCTGTTTTGTTACTCTAGTGCAATCATGCTGATTTTAAGTCACCTTTCATATATTATTGATAAGTTTGCAGAACCGCTCTCTATTTAATTCTCAAGCTATCATTGATTGTGGATCTTTATTCCATATCTTTCAGTTCGGATTGGTGCGTGGGAATGATTATGAGGTTACATATTATATATTACATTAATAGTCAAAGTTTGGTGTCAAGTAATTTTTTTGTCTGATGTGTGGGTAACACTTAAGAGCTTAAGCTGGTTGTTGGTGTTCTTACTATCGAGATATTCTTAAGTGATTGGATATGTTTCAGTTCTTGTGTTACCTAAAAGAATTCGTCAAAGAATCTTCTCCACTCTATCATTGTGCCGATAAAATAGTTGCCTTCCAAGTAGGACGAGGGAATCCGAATGTATAAAAGCTGAACAGTATCTTGGGTAAAGAGGTTGGTCTCTGTATCTTGTGGATTTGTAAATGAATTGTAAGGCTTCAGTGTAAGATAATTTGGCTTTTTTCAAATAACACAGGAGCAGGTTTTAAATGAGGAAAAGATCACCTCCCTACGAAGGAAAAAGAAAGCAAGCATGAAAAAGCCATGCCAATATGGTTTGCAAGCATATGGTCTCTGTTTTTAATTCCCTCTAAAGAAATTTCAGCTCTTATTTTCTCTTTCAAAGAATGGATGTATTGATTGTACAAAGGTTTTTGAAGTGAAGAAATTTAAATTTCTTAAAAAGAGGAAAACAAACGCAAACCACAAACATCTAAAGCATAACAAATGCCAAAACCGTGGAAAGTGGCATCAATTTATTCAGAGTTACTGAGTTACCTTCACTTTCACCAAGTAGTACGAGGAAACAATGGTTCAACATCAGACAAGGACGACGATGGGAGACTACTAGGGGCGGGAGCAGTAACAGCAATTGTCCACGAATCATCAATCTCTATCATATTCATTCCTTCTTCCTCTTCATCATCACCACTTTCAATCTTTACCATTATTGAATCCTCTAGAGACGAACATATCTTCTCTAACTCGGTATACACTTCTTTCATGTAAGGCCTCTTCTTTCCCTTTGAATTCAAACATCTCCTTGCTAGATTTGCCACTGCCATTACTTGCTCCGGTTTGCAGGCATCTTTTATTCGAGCATCCAAAATATCAATTAACTTGTTCTGTTTCATGGCAGCTCTGAAATGATCAGCCAAGCCTCTTATTTCCTGAGAATCGGGCAGTGTTATTACAGGCTTTTCTCCTGTGATTAGCTCAACAAGAATGACACCAAAGCTATACACATCACTCTTATCGGTATATTGGCTAGATCCGTAGTACTCTGGATCCACATATCCGACAGTACCTGAAATAACGGTCGTCCAGTGAGTATGATCCACTGTTACTGTCCTTGAAGTACCGAAATCTGACACCTTGGCTCGATACTTCTCGTCTAGTAATATGTTTGTTGACTTGACATCTCTATGATAGATTGGAGAACTCGCAGCAGAATGCAGATAGGAAAGAGCACCTGCGATATCTACAGCAATGCGCATACGCACACCCCATATCATTGTGTAATCATCAGATTCTTCATGTATGTGTTGGAATAGGTTACCGTTGGGGATAAACTCGTAAACCAGAACAGGAACATCAGTCTCTAGACAACATCCCCAAAGCTTGACGACATGTCTATGGTTAACCTGTGAGAGAATGACGACTTCGTTGATGAACTCCTCTAGTTTGTCTTCATCTACGGCTTTAGATTTCTTCACAGCTACGGTTTTACCATCGACAAGCATTCCCTTGTAAACAGTTCCTTGACCACCCTGTCCAAGTATCCTGTCCTCGCTGAAGTTTTCTGTGGCTTTCTCAAGCTCAGTTGAGGTGAATACTCTCGTTTTCTCTATGATGCCTGTATTTGTAACAAGTTGTTGTTGCAACAATAGTCCCCCGTTACGTTTGAAGAATTTCTTTTTCCTTTGAGTGATCCTTCTATTCTTAAGAAACTTTCTAAGCATCAAGGTTCCAGCTACTAGGACTAAGATGCCAAAACCTGCACCTACTCCTGGAAAACCACAAAAAAGGTATGTTGATGATCATCAAATGTTTGAATTTGGGAGAGTACCATTTAATTTAGTGAAGATACATTTTGTGACTTACCTATCATTATTTCCCCGGTCTTATCTCCCACGCAATTAAAATCTCCAGGCACATTTATACAAGTTTCGCTAGCTCTACAGGTGTGGCGCCTTCTACTTCCATCAGGATTGGGTTCTAGGCATTCATTGACATCTGGATAATGGATACGAAATCAGCTGGCGATGTTCTATGTTATCACATTGGAGCCATTAAACGTTAAAGATTTTGTAATCTTCGACAGATGTTTACACAAGAAAAAAGAGAGAAATTTCGAAACAATTTTACTGACCTTTGCATCCGTTAAAGAGGTAGGGGTTGCCTTCGTGACCTCGGTTGCATCCACAATTTGCGTAATTGGTCCCAGAAATGGTTATATTGTTGCATGCGCAACTTATACTGGATTGAGATGTATAATCTAACCTTCTGTACTCGTCTGCGCTTTTGCAGATCAAGGAGTCTACGAAGGTAAGGTTCTTCGTTTGAATGACCCATCCTATCCTAACTGTAGCATACCCTTTAGCATAAAGCCTTTCTGGCTCTGTTGCATGTGATGATATGTAGTCGACTTCATCTGCTAAAAAGGCCACTCTACATTTTTGGCTTCCATTATTGAAACTCTCTATACTGACACCGATCACCTGGTGAGTACCAGTATCATCTGGTAGACTTGCACGACAGCATCCATTGCCATCACAGCTTCTTTCTTCCTCCCTGGATTTGTTGAAAAAGGGAACGTGTTTGTTAGGTAACGTGTCTTTGTTTGAACTGCAACTTAACTCGCATCCCACAATGCTCGGTCCGATGTTAGTCAACGACGCCTTGCTGTTGCAACCAACCGCTACGAGGCTGTTTCCACTCCCAATGAAAAATGGGCTTTCGGTCAAATTCAGAAGCGATCTATTATTCTCTTTTCCATCTCCGGAACATCCAACAGATGTTATTGCGACTTTTGCACGAACCGATCCATAAGAGTTTGGACTTCTGAAAGCACCAACTCCGTCAGCAGTAAGAAAGATATCCACAACTTCCATGCGCATCTTGGAAAGGAACGGGAAAGTAGAGTCTCTGCATTCGATTTTGTACCATTCATTGAGGTAGCAACCTTCTTGGATCCCAAATGGGTAAGGGATCTTTATGCTTCCACATGTTTCAGGTTGACACGAGCTCGAAAGGGAGACAAAATTTGAGGCAAGGATGAGCACAAGAAGAGGAGAGAGAAGAATCGACAAGGAGGATAAACTGGTTTTGCACCTCATGCTGTGGCTTCTATTGTTGGACAGTGCTAAACAAGCATAGGCGACTCACACGGTTACTTGCAATACAGGCTACAAAGTAACATTAGATGTTTTGTGAGAACTTTGGGAGATAGATATCTTAGGAAAGTTTTAGGCGCTGTTTTTTGTTCAGAAAATATAAATCAAACAGTGGTCAATAGTCAAACGCCATCTTGTTTGAAAGACGCGTAAGCAAGCAATTTAGTTATTCAAAGGCATGCCTTACAAAATATCACTATCATTTTGAAAAACGCTCGTCGGTGAATTATCGTGATAATAATTTTCTTCCCTCCAAACTGTGGAATTGTCGTTGAGTTCTGGAAGAAAAAGAAAATTTCTTGTCATTTGAACGAGTCCGAGAATTTCATGTTTATGTGGTAAAGAAGTCGAAGCCCAAGCGTAAGCGCATAGAGCTGAGTGCTTGATTAGAGCTATGTCTCAACATAAGAAGTTGAACTGAGATAATGTTTGGACTACTCTCTTAAGGTAACTCCAGCTAGGGTGAGGACATATGGAATATTCAAGTTTTCAAAAGTAGAGAACCCTCAAAAGTATTGGACATTGATCTGTTTCGTCCGAATAATCAGTTATCTTGTCCGTAAGCAGATATTTGATTCGACATGTACAAATAAATTAAAATTAAAATTTCGCAAATAAAAAATCTAAAATAGTATAAAATAATAACATTTTATTACAAAAATTACTTTTAAAATTCTATTAGCTAATATAATAAATAAAATATTATAAAAATTATATAAAATATAATATTTATATGCGTTATACATAATTTTTATATATATATATGCATATAACATATCAAGTCGAATATTTTCCTAAAAATATTAGTATTTATGATTATGTTTGTTTTACAGATATTGTATATTAGTATTTGTTTTTTTTCGTAAAATTATTAATATCCAGATTATTTCGAATCGAAACAAATAATAAATCAAATCAAAATGTTAGGATATTTTTCCCAGGCCTAACTAAAGCATGTAATTGTGCAATGAATGAGTTTTGAGATAGTCGATAGTATTGTCTATAAGAACAAACTGATTTGAGTGTCAGATTCTGACAAATCGGTTATTTATTGACCTAGTAGATTTTGGTGAAAACTAACGTACTTTAGTTTTTACTAAAATTTAATTATGTTTTAGATTTTACCAAAATTCACTAGGTCAATAAATTAACTTTTATTGACTTCCGAACAACGTCTATTGTAGGTCCGAGCACGGATCGGATATCCGAGTTTTTGAAAGTATATGTGATTTGCTTCGTATGTCATGTATATCTAATTTTATGATTTTTTTTTGCTTCAGAAAAATAGGATATTATGAAAAAATGGATATTCGGAAAATAAATAGATATTTGCGGATAATTACGAATACTTACGGATATCTCATCTATTTTGATTAATACAAATAATATGTAGAATTCAATATAAATTTGTTTTGTAAAATTTTTTTGTATGATATAAAAGATAAAAAGTAAAAGAAGTAGTGAATCTAAATATTTTGTAAAAAAATTAAACTTAATTAACAATTATAATGACATCAAACTTAAGAAAAAAAATTATAATTGTCATAAATTTTTTCTCTTCCTTTTATGTAATACTTTTATATAAGTAATAATGTGAAAAGAAATTGTCAAATCATTTGTTAGAATAATAATTATAAAATTTTATACATTTAAAACTTTAAATATAATCAAGATATACATGTATTTATATATTGCCGGATCGGATATCCGCTTACCAAAATTTTAGTATTTGTGATTTGCTTCGATTTTAAAGGATAATGATTTTTAATATTTGCTTTGATTCGAAAGTTTATGGATATTTGGAATAACGAATCGAATCAAATCAAATCTAACGGATAAAATGCCCAGCCCTAGTCTATTGTCCAGTTATCTAACCAAAACTTTGTTGTACTCCTATTTTGAAGCCGGAGGCCCAGAGTTTAATCAGTGGAAACTGTTTTTACTTTCTTGCTCACTTTTCTTCTAACACAAATATTTCTTATTTCAAACAAATGATTAGGGTGAATGATTTAGGAAACCACACAAGTTTAGCCAGTTCTCCAAATAATCAAACAAAATGTTACAACGAAAACATGTACCACAAATTTCATACAGAGCTTTGAAAACATCATCAGTTTTATTCACCATTACTGTACTTTCTTATAGTTTACCATGTGGAAGGAGGAAACAATGGTTCAAGATCTGACAAGGATGACGAAGGGACAATACTATGGGCCGGAGCTGTAACAGCAATGGTCCACGAAGCAGAGATCTCTATCATATTCATTCCTTCTTCCTCTTCATCATCACCACTTTCAATCTTCACCATTATTGAATCCTCTGAAAATGAACATATCTTCTCCAACTCGGTAAACACTTCTTTCATATATGGACGCTTCTTCCCCTTGGAATTCAAACATCTCCTTGCAAGATTTGCAACTACCATCACTTGCTCCGGTTTGCAGGTATCTCTTATTCGAGCATCAATAATATCGAAGAATTTGTTCTCTTTCATGGCAGCTCTGAAATGATCCGCCAAGCCTCTTATTTCCTGAGAATCTGGTAGGGTTATTACAGGCTTCTTCCCAGTGATTAGCTCAACAAGGATAACACCAAAGCTATACACATCACTCTTATCGGTATATTGGCTAGATCCGTAGTACTCTGGATCCACATATCCGACCGTCCCTGAGATGACTGTGGTCCAGTGAGTATGATCCACAGTCACCGTTCTTGAAGTACCGAAATCCGACACTTTGGCTCGATACTTCTCGTCTAGTAATATGTTTGTTGACTTGACATCTCTGTGATAGATCGGAGAACTCGCAGCAGAGTGCAGATAGGAAAGAGCACCTGCGATATCAACCGCAATGCGTAGACGCACGCCCCATATCATTGTGTAATCATCAGATTCTTCATGTATGTGCTGGAAAAGGTTTCCATTAGGGATAAATTCATAAACCAGAACAGGAACTTCCGTCTCCAGACAGCATCCCATGAGCTTGACGACATGTCTGTGGTTGACTTGTGAGAGAATGACGACCTCGTTAATGAACTCCTCTAGTTTGTCTTCATCTACAACTTTTGATTTCTTAACAGCAACCGTTCGACCATCTACAAGCATTCCTTTGTACACAGTGCCTTGACCACCTTGTCCAAGTATCCTGTTGTCGCTGAAGTTTTCTGTGGCTTTATCAATCTCTCTTGAGGTGAATATTCTTGTCTTCTCGAAGTTGCCATCTCTTGTTTTTAATTGTTGTTGTAACAATAGTCCCCCGTTTCGTTTGAAGAACGTTTTTTTCCTCCGAGTCATACTTCTCTTCTTAAGAATTTTCCTCAGCAACCAGATTCCACCTACTAGGACTAAGACGCCAAAACCTGCACCTACTCCTGAAATTAGCACAAAAGAAGGTATATTGATGAAAATAGCACAAAAGAAGGTAATATTGTTGATCATCACATGTTTGAATCTGTAAGAGTATCTTTATGATGCTAACTAAATCTGAAGATACATTTAGTGAATTACCAATCATTATTGCTCTAGTCTTATCGCGCACACAATGATAGCCTCCTTGCTCATTTACGCAAGTACTGCCTTTATCTATACAGTACACGCGATTTCCACTTCCATCAGGATAGAGTACTAGGCACTCATTGATATCTGGATAATGGATATGAAAGAACGTGAGTTTGTAATCAGTTGTCTATGTATTACATGTAAGCCACCAATTAAACGTCAGAATCTTTTGTAATCCTCAACACACAGAACAAGAGAGAAATTTGGAAACAATTTTACTGACCTTTGCATCCGTTAAAGAGGTAGGGGTTGCCTTCGTAACCTCGGTTGCATCCACAATTTGCATAATTGGTCCCAGAAATGGTTATATTGTTGCATACACAACTTATACTTGATTGAGATTTATAATCTAAAGTATTGTACTCTTCTGCGCTTTTGCAGATCAAGGAGTCTACGAAGGGAAGATTCATCGTTTGAATGACCCATCCTATGCTAACTATAGCATACCCTTTAGCAAAAAACCTTTCTGGCTCTGTTATATTTGATGACAAGTAGACTTCATCAGTTAGGAAAGCGACTCTACATTTTTGGCTTGTCAAGTTTCCATCATCAAAGCTCTCTAAACTGAGGCCGATCACCTGGTGAGCATCCATTGCCATCCCTTCATTATTGTCCGGTAAACTTGCACGGCAGCATCCGTTTCCATCACAGCTTTGTTCTTCTTCCCCTTCGTTATTAATACAATCTTCAGTGTAACCATAAGACAACACGTTACTCGAACACCCGGTTTTATCAAAAAATGGGACGTTTTTGCTAGGTAACGTCTCTTTGTTTGAACTGCAACTTAACTCGCATCCCACAATGTTCGGCTCGATGTTAGTCAATGACACCTTGGTGTTGCAACCAACCGCTACGAGGCTGTTTCCACTCCCAATGAAAAATGGGCTATCCGTCAAATTCAAAACTGATGCAGACTCCTTCCCATCTCTGGAACATCCAGCAGATGTTATCCCGAATTTGACACGAACCGATCCATAATAGTTTGGACGGGGACTACTGTAAATAACAGCTGCGACGTCAGTAAGATAGATATTCACAACTTCCATGCGCAGCTTGTAAAGGAACGGGAAAGTAGCGTTTCTGCATTCGATTTTGTACCATTCGTTGAGGTAGCAACCTTCTTGGATCCCAAATGGGTAAGGGATCTTTATGCTTCCACATGTTTCAGGTTGACACGAGCTCGAAAAGGAGAAAACATTTGAAGCAAGGATGAGCACAAGAAGAGGAGAGAGAAGAATCGACAAGGAGGATAAACTGGTTTTGCACCTCATGCTGTGGCTTCTATTGTTGGACAGTGCTAAACAAGCATAGGCGACTCACACGGTTACTTGCAATACAGGCTACAAAGGAACATCAGATGTTTTGTAAGAACTTTGGGAGATAGATATCATAGGAAAGTTTTAGCTGTTGTTTAATTTTTTTTTTGTTGGAAAATATAAATCAAACAGTGGTCAATAGTCAACGCCATCTTGTTTGAAAGACGCGCAAGCAAGCAATTTAGTTATTCAAAGGCATGCCCTACAAAATATCACTATTGTTTTGAAAAACGCCAGTGAGTAAATTGTCGTGATAACAATTTTCTTCCCTCGAAACTGTGGAATTGTCGAAACTCACCAGGCTCGGGCCAAACTTTTCTCTCTCGCCTAAAAAAAAAAAAAAAAAAAACAAGTAAATCTGAGATCGGGCTCGACGTTGGCGGCGTCCTGCAGCGTTCTCTGCGTCGGAGCCCTCCTTTCTCTCCCTTCATCTCTATTTTCCCCTTGCCTCTTCCGCTTCCCTTTTTCTTCTTCTCCGATATGTCAAGTCTCTAGGAGGCCGTCCGATTGCAGATCTCGAGATCCGGGGCGGTGGCGTTACGCTTGGTTGTTGGTTTCACCAGAGAGGCGACGAGGTTAAGGCAGTGGGGAAGCGGCGGGTCGGTTTTTCGGTGGTGGAGACGGATCGACGATTTTCAAGTTTTGTTTCGATCTTAGTCTTTGCCGAGCTGTGTTGGCGTTGATGTTCGTAGGGCTCTCGGCTCAGGTTGTCTCAGATCTGTGTCGTGGTGGGGCAAAGGAGTCGGCTTTGTTCTATCTCCTTGGTGTCTCGGTGTAGGAAGTGCCTTCTTCCTCTGCTCAGTCTGGACTTCGACGGTGTATATCCGTCAAGGCGTGCGACGGTCCGGCTTCGTTGGCGGTGTCTTTAGAAGCCTCGGCGTGTAGAGGACCGGCTAGAAGGCGTGGAGTAGTCTAAGCTTTGGCGTCGTCGGCTTGTTCTTCTGCTCTGGTCTTCGTCCTTAGGTCAACGGCTCGTTTTGTGGTTCCCTCCTACAAGACGCGGCACATCTTGGTGGGAGTGGTGGGGTTTTGTTAAATGTGTGTTGTAGCCGTCTGTCGATTGGTTACGGTTTGCTATTGAAGAACCTTCTTTTGTTCTAAGAGGAGGAGTGTGGTCGGTTGAAGCGCCGTGAGTCCGGAGTTTTCTCATACTGACCGTGGCGGCGACTTGGCGATCTTCCATCCCAAGATCGGGTTTGTTTGCTTCGAGGCTTCGATAGGAAGATCCCTTTCTTTTCTGCAGGTACCCCAACCACCTTACATAGCGGCCTCAGCTCAACCGGTCTTTGTTCGTTGTTGGAAGAAGCCGCCTTGGTGCTGGCCGATTGCTTTCAGGTATGTTGCTCTTGGTCTCTGCTTTTCCAACTTGCGCTAAACCAACGGTGTAGATTATAGGCGTGAAGCGTCGTCAGAACCAGCTACTCGGAGATGGCATGAGATGTACCGCAACCGAGGAAACGAGATGAACCGAGGTGAACGCCACCCTCAAGTGATTACCATCGATGGTTGAGAACGGGATTGAAAATCTTAGGATAACGGAGCTACTTAGCGGAGCAGCGCGGTGTAAGGGTGGTTGGCGAAGCTAAGGGCGTTAAGTTAGATTTCGATTATTTTGTTCAAATCACGTTTGTAACCGACACTATGAATTCCGTTTTCGGGTTGATAAATAAATTAAAAAAAAACTGTGGAATTGTCGTTGAGTTCTGGAAGAAAACGAAAGTTTCTTGTCATATGAACGAGTTCGAGAATTTCGTTTATGTGGTAAACAAGTCGAAGCCCAAGAGTAAGCCCATTGAGCTGAGTATTTCGTGAGAGCCAAGTTTGAACCGAGATAAAATTTGGACAATCTCTCGCGGCGACTACTTGTGCTATGAGTGAGTTTTGAGATAGTCGGTTGTATTGTCGACCATAAGAACAAACTGATTTGAGTGTCCGATTCCGACAATATTAGATCTCCAAGTCAAGAGCTTTAAAACTTAAACTTGCAACTCTTTTTACTTTCTTGCTCTGTTTTCAATTTTCTTCCTACCCAAATCGTTTCTTATTACAAAGTTCAGACAAATGACTGAGTGTAAGGGAAGGTTTAGTCTTTTACCAAAGACTCGAGCTTTATCAACTTAAACCTAACATAAATGAATACAACCGAGATTGCTGCAAAAGCTAAAAGTAAAAATATACCACAATATATTATACAAGATCTAAATTATTTGTGGAAAAACAATATAAACAACAAAGTACCACAGAGTTAGTTTGTAACAATAAACAACAAGTACCCAAATTTCACACAATGTTTGAAAACAACATCTACTTTGTTCACCATTACCTTACTTCTTATAGTTTTACCATGTGGAACGAGGAAACAATTTATCATCTGAAGAGGAAGGCGAAGCGACTGGAGCAGTAACACCAACGGTCCATGAGTCAGCTATGACTATCATATCCATTCCTTCTTCCTCTTCATCATCACCATCGTCATTTTCAATCTTTACCAATGAATCCTCTGGAGATGAGCATATCTTTTCCAACTCGGTAAACACTTCTCTCATATATGGCCGCTTCTTCCCTTTTGAATTCAAACATCTCCTTGCAAGATTTGCCACGGCCATTACTTGTTCTGGTTTGCAGGCATCTCTTAGTCGAGCATCCATAATATCAATTAACTTGTTCTCTTTCATGGCAGCTCTGAAATGATCCGCTAAGCCTCTTATTTCTTGAGAATCTGAAAGGGTTATTACCGGCTTCTCTCCTGTGATTAACTCAACAAGGATGACTCCAAAGCTATAGACATCACTTTTATCGGTATATTGGCTAGATCCATAGTACTCTGGATCCACATATCCAACTGTACCAGAAATAACTGTTGTCCAGTGAGTATGATCCACTGTTACTGTTCTTGAAGTACCAAAATCAGACACCTTGCCTCGATATTTCTCGTCTAGTAATATGTTTGTTGACTTAACATCTCGATGATAAATAGGAGAGCACGCAGCAGAGTGCAGATAGGAAAGAGCTCCTGCGATATCTACGGCAATGCGCAGACGCACACCCCATATCATTGTGTAATCATCGGATTCTTCATGAATATGCTGGAAAAGGTTACCATTGGAGACAAACTCATAAACCAGAACAGGAACCTCTGTTTCAAGACAACACCCCAAAAGTTTGACGACATGTCTATGGTTGATCTGAGAGAGAATGACGAGCTCGTTAATGAACTCCTCTAATTTATCTTCATCTACAACTTTGGATTTCTTGACAGCAACGGTTTTACCATCGACAAGCATTCCCTTGTAAACAGTGCCTTGACCACCCTGCCCAAGTATCCTGTCTTCGCTGAAGTTTGCAGTGGCTTTTTCAAGCTCTCTGGAGCTGAATATTCTTGTCTTCTCGACGTTGCCATCTCTTGTTTTTAGTTGTTGCTGCAATAAGAGTCCCCCGTTACGTTTGAAGAACTTCTTTTTTCTCTGAGTGATCCTTCTTTTTTTAAGAAACTTTCTAAGCAGCCAGATTGCAGCTACTAGGACTAAGATGCCAAAACCTGCACCTACTCCTGAAAAACCACACGAAAAGAAGGTATGTTGATGATTATCACATTGTATAAATTTGCAGGCGTATCTTCATGATGATAGATGAAGCTGAAGATACATTCTGTCGCTTACCTATCATTATCGGTACAGTCTTATCGCGCTCGCATTTATGATGTTCAACCAGATTCACACAAGTGTCGCCTACTCCACAGTACCGCCGGCGGAGATATATATCAGGATGGTTAATTTGGTCACACTCATTGAAATCTGAATAATAGATATGAAACTGTAACTATCTGACGATATTTTGTACGTTATTACGCTCAAGTCTCCAGACATGTAAGATTTATAATCATCACACAGAAAAAAACACAATTTACTAACCTTCGCACCCGTTAAGTAGGTAGGGGTTGCCTCTATAGCCTTGGTTACATCCACAGTTTGCATAATTGGTCCTAGAAATGGTAATATTGTTGCATACGCAACTTATACTGTATTGACTGTCATATGTTAAAATATTGAACTCATCTTTGTTTTTGCAGCTCAAGGAGTTTAAAAAGGAAATATTCTTTGTTTGGATGAACCATCCTATCTTAACTGTAGCATACCCCTTTGCGAACAATCTTTGTGGTTTGGTTGCATTCAATAACGTGTAGACTTCATCTGTTAAGAAAGCGACCCTGCATTCTTGTTTTGTGGAGTTTTCATTATCGTAGCTCTCTAAGCTGACGCCGATCACCTGTCGAGCCTCAAAATCATCTGGTAGACTTGACTGGCAGCACCCTCTGCCATCACAGCTTGTGTCTCCTTTTCTTTTGTCTTTGTACAGACCGGTTTGTACGCATAAGACAACATGGTATCTGAGCAGCCGGTCATGTTGAAAAAGGGATGGTTTTGCTCGGTGACCTCTCTTTGCTTGCGCTGCAATTCAACTCGCATGCCACCTTGATGGGCTCCATGTGAGTCAACGACGCCTTGCTGTTGCAACCAACGGCTACGAGGCTGTTTCCCTTTCCGAAGAAGAAAGGGCTATCCGTCATATTCAGAACTGATTCAGAAGATTGTGCTATTCCATCTCTGGAACATCCAACAGATGCTATCGGGCTTCTGATACGGATCGCCCCAAATAACGTATCTCTGTAATAAAATTCATCTCTGTCACCTGGAATAGAGATATCCACAACTTCCATGTCCAGCTTGACTAGGAACGGAAAGTTTGCATTTTGCATTCGATTTCGTACCAGTCGTCCAGATAGCAACCAGTTTTATACCAAAGGGTATGGGATCTTTATATTTCCACATTTGGTTTGACACGAGCTCGAGACAGTGAGAACTTTTGAAATAAAGATGGATATAAGTAGAAGAGAGAGATAATTCGAGAAAGAGTAATTGTTATAGAACCTCATGATATTGCTTCTCTGGTTGGACTGACTCTGTTCCTTGCCAAACAAGCAAGCATGCAGGCCAACGCACAGTTAAGTTCCAATCACTTGCAACAAATGAGGTTATATCCTCAAGGAGATATAGTAGGACAGGTCTGGGTACTGTGTCGGATAATAATCAACCAGTGGCGAATTTCTAATCGCTTAGGGTCAATAGTCAAACACTCAACCCTAAGTTGTTTTAGTTATAAACTTATAATAGATTAAGATGCCGCAACCCGCAAGCAACGATATATAGATCTAAATTTCATTTTCATACTTCACAAAATTACATCATCTCGTATACTTAATACATTTCTTTTAAGTCTTAGTACCAAATATTAAAAAGATATATATAAACTAATTAATTAATAAATCACAAAAGTCATTTTTGTATTCCCCTTCTCCCTTTGGGTTTGACCAAAACTTAATTATTCAGCATATTTGAAGATAAATTAAGGCATGCAGAAGAATGATTGCTCAACTCCTTTCTTATAAAGTCTAATGGGAGAACTGTCCTTTGTAAATAAACTGATCTTGGCTTTATTGCGTGTGAAAGGAATTCTAAGAACAGTATAGTACTGTAATACAATAATCCATTGATGTATGCTTATCAGTTATCTTTGACTTTCACATAATTAACAACATTGTAGTTTGTATTTTGATTTAACTATCATAATTTGGGTCTAAAGAAAGAGACTCTAAAATTTCGATTTTATGTATATGAAACAGTTAAGTATGGAATTAAATATTTAAAGGCATTTAACCCTTTGTTAACAGAGCTAGTTTGCAAGCTTGCATCGGCAAAATTCTGAGTACAAGAAACTGAGAATACTACTCTCGCTTGTTTTTTTTTTGTTCACCAACCACTTTTACTCAACTTAAACCGAGTTTGATACAAAAGCGTTTAAAGTCTGCTTTGCTAACAAATCAACAGCAGAAATAGAGTTCCTAGGAACACAATGAAAAGAAACCGAGGTGAACCTCTCCGACAAAGTCCTAATATCCGAGAGGATTTCATGCAAATCTGATATGTTTGAACCTCCACTATTGCTGTCACCAAGTCTTCGAGTCCGACTCAAAGGAGATTTGCTTGTAATCCAGTAAAATGCTTGCTCCATCGCTGATCGAAGCTAGCCCCTCCATACGAGGGGAGATTTCACAAATGTGAAAATCAAAGATGTTGACCTTATAAAGTTATCTCTAGGTCTTGAAAACTTCCATGCTGTCCCTGCAGATAGATTTTCCTCTTTCCAAGCAGCGTCGGATTGACAAATTATCTCAAAACGTTGTCCTGCCGTAGCATACTTCCTTGGGATCATTGCTTCCCTTTCCGGGCTGTGCATCATTCCACTCTTTGCCATCTACTAACGCCTTGGTGACCACTTCTTGCTCCAAATATGATCTCTTCAAAATACGGTAGTTTCGAAAATCCATAAGCTCCAAATAACCCAGGCTGCTAGAGAACCTTCGTTAAAACCGTTGGTGGTAAGCTCGTCTCAACCTGGACTAGGTTCCAGCCTTCGAGAACTGAGTTATTCCTGTGAGCTGCAAATCTCTTTGAAAGGCACTTTTCTCCAAGTTTCCTGTGCAAAGGGCAGGTGAAGAACACATGGGAAACAGATTCTACCTCCCACATCTAATGCATGCTGGATTTGGGATTATGCTTCGGCTGCCAGCCTTTGTTCACCGGAAGGCCTCCATGGGTTGCCTTCCATAACAAGAGCTTAATCTTTGTGGGGGTATGCACATCCCAGATCTTTTTCTTCCATTGAAACACCCGCCCTTCTCTGTTTTCCCCCATCGCTTCTCTGCTCTCTATGGCAGCTTGATATCCTGATTTCGTGGTGTACACGCCCTACTCTCGCTTGTTTATTTACTGGAAAACAGATACCGACAAACAAACCCGCACCAAAGTGTTTGATTTATCTAATCTTATCCTCATCAGCCAACTTCTGAATACAAAATCTACACAGCTACACTCTCAAACACTTATTTACATCCAAACATATACCAACAAATCTCACACATAAGTGTCGGATTCACATCACACCCAAAAAATTCAACGGTTAACAAAAAGGATTCTTTCAAAATTTCAAGGTAAAAATCTGCAAATGTGTATATATTATTTAAACTAGAGCCTCCTTCTGAAGTTTCTGGTAGTTGATTGATAAGTACGAACGAGAAGACCCACACCAATGCCAAGAACAACACATACACCAAGTCCAATCACAACACCGACCCTTACACCTGCATTGAACCATGACATCTCTCCATCTAAAATTTCACTTCTCCAATACATGTCTCCCTCATATTCCTCTTTGTAATTAGCGCATTCTGTTGCCTACACAAAAAATGAAAAGAATGATAACGTAAGGACACCGACCACAGAAAGACTCATACTTTGAAGGACAGGTACTTCTCATACTGGTGGCATCTATATGCAGTAACTTCTACTATGTATTTTACTATATGACTCTAGTTCCTACCTGTAATAGTGAATGATGAAGTGAAAACACTCTTATAACATTTCAAAGTATTTGACAGACTTTTTAAGTCACAACACTACAAACAGAGGAGATATTGAGGAAACTGCGGTTGGGAACCATATGTGAGCACTAGAAACAGAAGACAAAAGGATAAGAGCTTCAAGATTAAAGGGATGCATATGTGAGATGTTTATTTGTCTCTTTCAACTGTAAACTGTGTTTACCCACATGCCACATTCACCAGCAGGAGAGACGGTCCACTTCAATTCATTAAACGATTTTTATCTTCCTAGTACTACCAACAAACATGTTTTTAATAGGGAAAAGAGATCCAGAAACAGTATGTTATCATCAGAGATGGTAATCAGTTAGCTACACTCAAAAAAAAATGTTAAAAAAACTGTGAGGCGATGAGAAGGCATAAGCATCAGGCATATGCTATATCTTGAAACACCGAAGAACAAATTAAGATAATGTCAAATGATAACTTGAAAGTTACCTGAAGATCAAGCTCAGGGGAGGTGTCTTTCTGAGGCTCTTCTGCAGTTTCATACTCAGGAATTGAATCTAACGCCATTCTTCTACTTTGCTTCTTTCTAAAACCAAGCTGCAGTGTCTTGGTTAAGATGATTGGTGTTCCTGAGAAGCAGCCAGTGACATAGACCTCAATAGTTGGCAAAGCAGGCAATAAATCTTGACCGTTTCTATTAGACACAAAGTGTCCCAAATCGGTAGTTGGAAGAGATCCTAACCGATATATAAGATAGATGGAACACTTCTCTATTATCACCAATTGGTTTTAGGTTGGAAATCCATCTAACTTAACATGACATCAGAGCCCGATCCATGCAGTCCAATCCGATCTTCATCGATCTAGCCCTTGGTCCATCGATCCTTGCCCGAACATTCCGAGATTGACACTCAAAGAGCCATTATCTCGAGGGGACGTATTATACACAAAGTGTCCCAAATCGGTAGTTGGAAGAGATCCTAACTAATATATAAGATATATGGACCACTCCTCTTATAACCAATTGGTTTTAGGTTGGAAGTCCATCTAGCTCAACATAATATCAGAGTCCGATCCACCCAGTCCAACCCCATCTTCATCGATCTGATCCAAAGTTGGCCCATCGATCCTTGCCCGAACATTCCGAGATTGACGCCAAAGAACCATCATCTCGAGGGAGGTATTAGACACAAAGTGTCCTACATCGTAGTTAGAAGGGATCCTAACCAATATATAAGATATATGGGCCACTCCTCTTATCACCCATTGGTTTTAGGTTGGAAGTCCATATAGCTCAACATGGTATCAGAGTCCGATCCATCCAGTCCAACCCCATCTTCATCGATCTGACCCAAAGTTGGTCCATCGACCCTTGCCCGAACATTCCGAAATTGACGCTCAAAGAACCATCATCTCGAGAGGGGAGGTATTAGACACAAAGTATCCCACATTGGTAGTTGGAGGGGATCCTAAGCAATATATAAGATAGATGGGCAACTCCTCTTATCACCAATTAGTTTTAGGTTGGAAGTCCATCTAGTATAATAGTTTCTCTTCTCCTTTAAGAAACAAGACTCTGCGATGATCTCAGCTTCAGAAGTCATGTTCCACTCTTCTTTGCTTCCCCGTGAACCCATTACTATCAAACATCTCAAGAGTTCCAGACAAGACTAGCTCGTTTCGTCGTAAACCTCAAACTTTAAGCTACCATTTAACCTGATATTATCTCTGCTAACATAAGGAGCTTCTTCAGATTTCTTCAACACGATCCCTCTTAAGCTGCGAAGAACACCCTTCTGAGTACATGCTCATCCTAACACCGTTTACCTCCAAAATATATCTGGATCCAGAGGAACGTGATTGATGGTGAGGACCTCGGGGTTGAATCTTCCACCTTGAAAGCACCGGCTATGATGCGGTACTGCAGCTTCTGCTATTAAGTGATTCCTATGACTAGTACAACAATTAAAAATTGTTGAGTTTGCGCCACAAACTTTACGGGATATTTGTGACTGGTTGATTATGAGATAGTGCAGCGGTTTACTATAAATTATTATTTTTTTAATCATCAACAAAAACATTATAAATTATTAATATTAACACATTTTAACATAATAAAAATATCAAAATATACTACCATGATAAAATATAACAAATATTAATATAATATAATTGATAATAATTTTACATTTATTATTTCAGAACCTTTAATATTTTATTTCATTTATATATGTGTATAAATATTAATGTTTAAAAATTATATTGAAAAATTTTGGTTTATGTTTTGTATAAAATAAAAATATCTTGTTAGTGAATTTAAACCAAAATAGAAAAATATATATTATTTACGATTTTAATTTTAAAATTTAAATTTAAGAAAGTTAAAATATTTTTTAAGAAAGATTATATTTATTAAACAAATATTTGGAAGAACCAGTTTTTGATTTTATGAGATTTGAAACAGTTTGGGGTGATTTATAACGTTTTATATTATTGTTACCAAATGCTAACAACTATTACTAACCGTAAAAACTGTTTTGTAGCTTTTATGTGATAGCGAAACGAGTCACATTATATATTACTCCCTCGTCCCATTTTAAGTGGTGTTTTAGGTTTTTATTTTGTCTATTTTAAGTGATGTTCTCACAAATCTAGATATAATTTAATATCATTTCAATTTTGTGACCAATTAAAAAATATTATATCATTTTCTTATTGATTGAACTAATTCCATTTAATGATATTTTTATATTACCAAGATCAATTACATAAAATGTGATGAAAACCCTAAAATCCACTTATAATGGCATTAATGCGAAGAAAATAAGACACGTGAGCTTTCCACAATTAATTAATTTCGCCAGCTTAAATCACGCGCGAACGTTTAACCGACTTTTCTAGTTATATTTCATATGCGCCGTTGATTAATTAACACGTCAACTATTTGACACCGCAGGATCTCTCTGATATCCCCGAAATTTCAAACCGACTCGGATTATGTGGTTCTATTTAAGAAGTGGTCAACTTCTTATTTCATTGGACTCAAATCTCCCGCTAATTATGCGATGGTTCTCTCGTTAGGGTTTGGCCTCGATTAGGGTGACGCTGATCACTAGCCGCGATTTGTGATCGATCGATTTTTTTCCGGTCGTTCTTGTTTGTCTATGCCCAGGTTTTCTCGGTTTTTGTCTCCTACTGTTTCTGACTCTTTCGGGTATTGTGTTGGATCTCATCGATACAGTTGACTTACTTTTGGAGATTCCTATTTCTATAGGAATTGAATAATAGCGGAGAGGGATAAACGAGATCTGGTCAAGTTTTGTTGACCAGCAAACCAGGGCAAGTCCTTGTGTTAAGAGAAGCGATCTTCGTCCTGGTATCTTCTTATTGCGTTATCTGCAACTCAGGTTTTGTCTGTAAAAGAGAAGATAGATAGGGGATATATAAGACCTTTGCCATGACAGGTGCGCTTGCTTGGCAGGTCACAAACCCTTAATAAAAAAGATAGTTTTTGGTTCTGCGGAGGGGATGGGAGATGGTACGGGATTGGTTAATATTCTCTCTTTGCCCGGCTCTCCCTCCCTCCGGGCTGTGTGTGTGTGTTTTCCTGTGTCTCTCTTTTTATTTTTATGCTTCTTGCATACCACAGTATGCTTCTTGCTTGAACACGTTATTATGCTTCTTGCATGAACACGTTATTATGCTTCTTGCATAAACACGTTATTATGCTTCTTGCATAAACACGTTATTATGCCTCTTGCATACCACAAACATGCCTCTTGCATACCACAAAGAAGATCACAGACCCAACATTGATGCATCACTTGTGCCTCATTAATATGCGGCTTGCATATATGAACGAAAAGAATCAATAAGCATCACTTGTGCTCTTTATTATGCTTCTTGCATGTGCTAACCATCTCAAAGGAAGAACGAACTTGACTTTGAGCCTTTGATGATCAAATCGATGGTAATTAAATGTTCTTCTGAGAAACCGAGGGCATATGAAAGTTGGTCCTCCTTTAGGACTAGGGATATTAAAATGGGTTTATGTTCGCAGGTTTTAATGGATTCTTAAAAAAAATGCTCATTTAGACCCATTTAGTTTAATAGGTTTTAAATGGGTAGTTCTGTTAGAACCCACTTATTAAAATGGGTTCTATAAAAATTAGCGGGACCCTTTTAACACATTTAATTTAATACAATAAATTAATTTTCTTTGTTGGAAAATGTGATTTTGCGGTTTTGGCGGAAAACTTCGATTTTGTGGTTTTGGCGGAAAACTTCGATTTTGTGGTTTTGGCGGAAAACTCTATTTTTCGTTTTGGCGGAAAACTCTATTTTTCGCTTTTGGCGGAAAACTCTATTTTTCGCTTTTGGCGGAAAACTCTATTTTTCGCTTTTGGCGGAAAACTCGGTTTTGGACAAAAAACTTGATTTTGCGGTTTGATTTAATTATTTATTAATAGATCATAAAGTTAAAACAATTCAAAATTAAATCAGCAAAGTAATAGTTTAAATTGGTCTAAATGAATCTAAATGGGTACATATAAATTTCGCGGGTTCTAAATGAATACCCCTAATAGGCCTATTTTTAAATCGATTTAAATGAGTATGAGTTCTAAATGGGATGGATTTTAAACGGGATGAGTTTAAATGGGGTGGGTTTTACCATTTTAACATCCATATCTAAGACTATATGCAGTTTGCGATCTGAATTCATTTCTTTATTTGGTTAAGGTTTATTTTGCCTTCTCCAGCAACTTAACTGAAAAATTATGATAAATCAGAATATGTTTGCAGAAAGCTGTTCTGTTTACTCTAGTGCAATCATGTAGTTTTACATTTTCACCGATATAAATTTTCAGAACAGCTCTATATTAAATTCTCAAGCTATCATTGATTGTGGATCTTTATACTATATTTTCAGTTCGGATGATTATGAGGTTACATATGTATATGCTACATTTATAGTCAAAGTTTGGGCTCAAGTAATATTTGGGCTGATGTGTGGGTAATACTTAATCTGAGCTAAGCTGGTTGTTGGGGTTCTTACTACCGAGATATTCTTAAGTGATTGGATACGTTTCAATTCTTGTGTTGCCAAAAGAATTCGTTAAATAATCTTCCACTCTATCACTGTGCCGAGAAAATAGTTGCCTTCCATGTAGGACGAGGGAATCCGAATGTATAAAAGCTGAACAGTATCTTGGGTGATGAGGTTGCATCTTGTGGATTTGTAAATGAATTATAAAGGCTTCAATGCATGGTTTCTCTAGTTTTCTTTAATTATTGGTCTTTCTCGGATTTATAACTTCATATGATGTGATGACTATTGCCTGAATGTAACTTGTCTTAATTGCATGCACGCCTTTTTAAAAAAAAAAATTCGTGGCAGGTACTTACTGACGTGGTGACCATCTAAGGTGAGTAAGAAAGTGATGGGAAAGTACGACCTGCCAGATTGTAAGTCTAGTGAGCCGCAATGAATCACGCTGAGAATAAACATTCGCAATAAGTCTCGGAATTTCAAAAATTACATGGACATAAGCCTCCAAAAATTTTTTTTAGGCACCCAAATTTATAAAAAAGAAAAAATTTACATAGACATTGTCACGAGCCCCCAAAATTTCAAGACCGGCCATGAGTATAGCATGTTGTGTTCAACATGTAGAAAAATGGCTTCAAATTTCTAAAAGAATTTGCGTTAATATTTAAAGGCATAGAAGCAAAAGAAAAGAAAGGAAAAGACCCCACGGAGCCTAAAGTGAGATGCAATAGAGAATGACAGAGCGTCAAAGCCTATGGCGAATATAAAATGTAAGAGAAATGGTTTTTTCAAATAATACAGGAGCAGGTTTTTAAATGAGGAAAAGGATCACCATTCACCTCCATACGAAGGAAAGAAGGAAGCAAACATGAAAAAGCCATGGCAATATACGGTTTGCCAGCAGATGGTCTCTGTTTTAATTCCTTCTTAAAAATTTCAGCTCTTATTTTTCTTTCAAACAATGGATGCATTGATTGTACAGAGGTTTTTGAAGTGAATAAATTCTAATTTTTACAAAAAAAGAGGACAAACAAAGGCAAACCACAAACATCTAAATCACAACAAATGCCAATCCTTGGAAAGTGGCATCAATTTATTCAGAGTTACCTTCACTTTCACCAAGTAGTACGAGGAAACAATGGTTCAACATCAGACAAGGATGACGAAGGGACAATACTATGGGCCGGAGCTGTAACAGCAATGGTCCACGAATCATCAATCTCTATCATATTCATTCCTTCTTCCTCTTCATCATCACCACTTTCAATCTTTACCATTATTGAATCCTCTGAAAATGAACATATCTTCTCCAACTCGGTATACACTTCTTTCATATATGGACGCTTCTTCCCCTTGGAATTCAAACATCTCCTTGCAAGATTTGCAACTACCATCACTTGCTCCGGTTTGCAGGTATCTCTTATTCGAGCATCAATAATATCGAAGAACTTGTTCTGTTTCATGGCAGCTCTGAAATGATCAGCCAAGCCTCTTATTTCCTGAGAATCGGGCAGTGTTATTACAGGCTTCTTCCCAGTGATTAGCTCAACAAGAATGACACCAAAGCTATACACATCACTCTTATCGGTATATTGGCTAGATCCGTAGTACTCTGGATCCACATATCCGACAGTACCTGAAATAACGGTCGTCCAGTGAGTATGATCCACTGTTACTGTCCTTGAAGTACCGAAATCTGACACCTTGGCTCGATACTTCTCGTCTAGTAATATGTTTGTTGACTTGACATCTCTATGATAGATTGGAGAACTCGCAGCAGAATGCAGATAGGAAAGAGCACCTGCGATATCTACAGCAATGCGCATACGCACACCCCATATCATTGTGTAATCATCAGATTCTTCATGTATGTGTTGGAATAGGTTACCGTTGGGGATAAACTCGTAAACCAGAACAGGAACATCAGTCTCTAGACAACATCCCCAAAGCTTGACGACATGTCTATGGTTAACCTGTGAGAGAATGACGACTTCGTTGATGAACTCCTCTAGTTTGTCTTCATCTACGGCTTTAGATTTCTTCACAGCTACGGTTTTACCATCGACAAGCATTCCCTTGTAAACAGTTCCTTGACCACCCTGTCCAAGTATCCTGTCCTCGCTGAAGTTTTCTGTGGCTTTCTCAAGCTCAGTTGAGGTGAATACTCTCGTTTTCTCTATGATGCCTGTATTTGTAACAAGTTGTTGTTGCAACAATAGTCCCCGTTACGTTTGAAGAATTTCTTTTTCCTTTGAGTGATCCTTCTATTCTTAAGAAACTTTCTAAGCATCAAGGTTCCAGCTACTAGGACTAAGATGCCAAAACCTGCACCTACTCCTGAAATTAGCACAAAAGAAGGTATATTGATGAAAATAGCACAAAAGAAGGTAATATTGTTGATCATCACATGTTTGAATCTGTAAGAGTATCTTTATGATGCTAACTAAATCTGAAGATACATTTTGTGACTTACCTATCATTATTTCCCCGGTCTTATCTCCCACGCAATTAAAATCTCCAGGCACATTTATACAAGTTTCGCTAGCTCTACAGGTGTGGCGCCTTCTACTTCCATCAGGATTGGGTTCTAGGCATTCATTGACATCTGGATAATGGATACGAAATCAGCTGGCGATGTTCTATGTTATCACATTGGAGCCATTAAACGTTAAAGATTTTGTAATCTTCGACAGATGTTTACACAAGAAAAAAGAGAATTTCGAAACAATTTTACTGACCTTTGCATCCGTTAAAGAGGGGTTGCCTTCGTGACCTCGGTTGCATCCACAATTTGCGTAATTGGTCCCAGAAATGGTTATATTGTTGCATGCGCAACTTATACTGGATTGAGATGTATAATCTAACCTTCTGTACTCGTCTGCGCTTTTGCAGATCAAGGAGTCTACGAAGGTAAGGTTCTTCGTTTGAATGACCCATCCTATCCTAACTGTAGCATACCCTTTAGCATAAAGCCTTTCTGGCTCTGTTGCATGTGATGATATGTAGTCGACTTCATCTGCTAAAAGGCCACTCTACATTTTGGCTTCCATTATTGAAACTCTCTATACTGACACCGATCACCTGGTGAGCATCCATTGCCATCCCTTCATTATTGTCCGGTAAACTTGCACGGCAGCATCCGTTTCCATCACAGCTTTGTTCTTCTTCCCTTCGTTATTAATACAATCTTCAGTGTAACCATAAGACAACACGTTACTCGAACACCCGGTTTTAAAAAATGGGACGTTTTTGCTAGGTAACGTCTCTTTGTTTGAACTGCAACTTAACTCGCATCCCACAATGCTCGGTCCGATGTTAGTCAACGACGCCTTGCTGTTGCAACCAACCGCTACGAGGCTGTTTCCACTCCCAATGAAAAATGGGCTTTCGGTCAAATTCAGAAGCGATCTATTATTCTCTTTTCCATCTCCGGAACATCCAACAGATGTTATTGCGACTTTGCACGAACCGATCCATAAGAGTTTGGACTTCTGAAAGCACCAACTCCGTCAGCAGTAAGAAAGATATCCACAACTTCCATGCGCATCTTGGAAAGGAACGGGAAAGTAGAGTCTCTGCATTCGATTTTGTACCATTCATTGAGGTAGCAACCTTCTTGGATCCCAAATGGGTAAGGGATCTTTATGCTTCCACATGTTTCAGGTTGACACGAGCTCGAAAGGGAGACAAAATTTGAGGCAAGGATGAGCACAAGAGGAGAGAGAAGAATCGACAAGGAGGATAAACTGGTTTTGCACCTCATGCTGTGGCTTCTATTGTTGGACAGTGCTAAACAAGCATAGGCGACTCACACGGTTACTTGCAATACAGGCTACAAAGGAACATCAGATGTTTTGTAAGAACTTTGGGAGATAGATATCATAGGAAAGTTTTAGCTGTTGTTTAATTTTTTTGTTGGAAAATATAAATCAAACAGTGGTCAATAGTCAACGCCATCTTGTTTGAAAGACGCGCAAGCAAGCAATTTAGTTATTCAAAGGCATGCCCTACAAAATATCACTATTGTTTTGAAAACGCCAGTGAGTAAATTGTCGTGATAACAATTTTCTTCCCTCGAAACTGTGGAATTGTCGAAACTCACCAGGCTCGGGCCAAACTTTTCTCTCGCCTAAAAACAAGTAAATCTGAGATCGGCCTCGACGTTGGCCGGCGCCTGGCCCTCGCTGCTTCAAGGCCCTCCTTTCTCTCCCTTCATCTCTATTTTCCCTTGCCTCTTCCGCTTCCCTTTTTCTTCTTCTCCGATATGTCAAGTCTCTAGGAGGCCGTCCGATTGCAGATCTCCAGATCCGGGACGTGGACGCTTTTCGCTTGGTTGTTGGTTTCACCGGAGAGGCGACGAGGTTAAGGCAGTGGGGAAGCGGCGGGTCGGTTTTTCGTGGTGGAGACGGATCGACGATTTTCAAGTTTTGTTTCGATCTTAGTCTTTGCCGAGCTGTGTTGGCGTTGATGTTCGTAGGGCTCTCCTGGCTCAGGTTGTCTCAGATCTGTGTCGTGGTGGGGCAAAGGAGTCGGCTTTGTTCTATCTCCTTGGTGTCTCGTGTAGGAAGTGCCTTCTTCCTCTGCTCAGTCCGACTTCGACGGTGTATATCCGCTGCTGGGCGACGGTCCGCTTCGTTGGCGGTGTCTTTAGCCTCCGGCGCGCGAAAACCGGCTAAGCGTGGAGTAGTCTAAGCTTTGGCGTCGTCGGCTTGTTCTTCTGCTCTGGTTTCGCCTTAGGTCAACGGCTCTGTTTGTGGTTCCCTCCTACAAGACGCACATCTTGGTGGGAGTGGTGGGGTTTTGTTAAATGTGTGTTGTAGCCTTCGCCTGTCCCGATTGGTTACGGTTTGCTATTGAAGAACCTTCTTTTGTTCTAAGAGGAGGAGTGTGTGGTCGGTTGAAGCGCCGCGGAGTCCGGAGTTTTCATACTGACCGTGGCGGCGACTTGGCGATCTTCCATCCCAAGATCGGGTTTGTTTGCTTCGTGCTTCGATAGGAAGATCCCTTTTTATCAGGTACCCCAACCACCTTACATAGCGGCCTCAGCTCAACCGGTCTTTGTTCGTTGTTGGAAGAAGCCGCTTGGTGCTGCCGATTGCTTTCAGGTATGTTGCTCTTGGTCTCGCTTCCAACTTGCGCTAAACCAACGGTGTAGATTATGACGGAGGCGATCGTCAAGAACCAGCTACTCCGGAGATGGCATGAGATGTACCGCAACCGAGGAAACGAGATGAACGAGGTGAACGCCACCCTCAGTGATTACCATCGATGGTTGAGAACGGGATTGAAAATCTTAGGATAACGGAGCTACTTAACGGTCTGCAGGTGGTTGAAAGAAGCTAAGGACGTTAAGTTAGATTTCGATTATTTTGTTCAAATCACGTTTGTAACCGACACTATGAATTCCCGCTTTTCGGGTTGATAAATAAATTAAAAAAAAACTGTGGAATTGTCGTTGAGTTCTGGAAGAAAACGAAAGTTTCTTGTCATATGAACGAGTTCGAGAATTTCGTTTATGTGGTAAACAAGTCGAAGCCCAAGCGTAAGCGCATAGAGCTGAGTGCTTGATTAGAGCTATGTCTCAACATAAGAAGTTGAACTGAGATAATGTTTGGACTACTCTCTTAAGGTAACTCCAGCTAGGGGTGAGGACATATGGAATATTCAAGTTTTCAAAAGTAGAGAACCCTCAAAAGTATTGGACATTGATCTGTTTCGTCCGAATAATCAGTTATCTTGTCCGTAAGCAGATATTTGATTCGACATGTACAAATAAATTAAAATTAAAATTTCGCAAATAAAAAATCTAAAATAGTATAAAATAATAACATTTTATTACAAAAATTACTTTTAAAATTCTATTAGCTAATATAATAAATAAAATATTATAAAAATTATATAAAATATAATATTTATGTACGTTATACATAATTTTTTATATATATATATGCATATAACATATCAAGTCGAATATTTTCCTAAAAATATTAGTATTTATGATTATGTTTGTTTTTTACAGATATTGTATATTAGTATTTGTTTTTTTTCGTAAAATTATTAATATCCAGATTATTTCGAATCGAAACAAATAATAAATCAAATCAAAATGTTAGGATATTTTTCCCAGGCCTAACTAAAGCATGTAATTGTGCAATGAATGAGTTTTGAGATAGTCGGTTGTATTGTCGACCATAAGAACAAACTGATTTGAGTGTCCGATTCCGACAATATTAGATCTCCAAGTCAAGAGCTTTAAAACTTAAACTTGCAACTCTTTTTACTTTCTTGCTCTGTTTTCAATTTTCTTCCTACCCAAATCGTTTCTTATTACAAAGTTCAGACAAATGACTGAGTGTAAGGGAAGGTTTAGTCTTTTACCAAAGACTCGAGCTTTATCAACTTAAACCTAACATAAATGAATACAACCGAGATTGCTGCAAAAGCTAAAAGTAAAAATATACCACAATATATTATACAAGATCTAAATTATTTGTGGAAAAACAATATAAACAACAAAGTACCACAGAGTTAGTTTGTAACAATAAACAACAAGTACCCAAATTTCACACAATGTTTGAAAACAACATCTACTTTGTTCACCATTACCTTACTTCTTATAGTTTTACCATGTGGAACGAGGAAACAATTTATCATCTGAAGAGGAAGGCGAAGCGACTGGAGCAGTAACACCAACGGTCCATGAGTCAGCTATGACTATCATATCCATTCCTTCTTCCTCTTCATCATCACCATCGTCATTTTCAATCTTTACCAATGAATCCTCTGGAGATGAGCATATCTTTTCCAACTCGGTAAACACTTCTCTCATATATGGCCGCTTCTTCCCTTTTGAATTCAAACATCTCCTTGCAAGATTTGCCACGGCCATTACTTGTTCTGGTTTGCAGGCATCTCTTAGTCGAGCATCCATAATATCAATTAACTTGTTCTCTTTCATGGCAGCTCTGAAATGATCCGCTAAGCCTCTTATTTCTTGAGAATCTGAAAGGGTTATTACCGGCTTCTCTCCTGTGATTAACTCAACAAGGATGACTCCAAAGCTATAGACATCACTTTTATCGGTATATTGGCTAGATCCATAGTACTCTGGATCCACATATCCAACTGTACCAGAAATAACTGTTGTCCAGTGAGTATGATCCACTGTTACTGTTCTTGAAGTACCAAAATCAGACACCTTGCCTCGATATTTCTCGTCTAGTAATATGTTTGTTGACTTAACATCTCGATGATAAATAGGAGAGCACGCAGCAGAGTGCAGATAGGAAAGAGCTCCTGCGATATCTACGGCAATGCGCAGACGCACACCCCATATCATTGTGTAATCATCGGATTCTTCATGAATATGCTGGAAAAGGTTACCATTGGAGACAAACTCATAAACCAGAACAGGAACCTCTGTTTCAAGACAACACCCCAAAAGTTTGACGACATGTCTATGGTTGATCTGAGAGAGAATGACGAGCTCGTTAATGAACTCCTCTAATTTATCTTCATCTACAACTTTGGATTTCTTGACAGCAACGGTTTTACCATCGACAAGCATTCCCTTGTAAACAGTGCCTTGACCACCCTGCCCAAGTATCCTGTCTTCGCTGAAGTTTGCAGTGGCTTTTCAAGCTCTCTGGAGCTGAATATTCTTGTCTTCTCGACGTTGCCATCTCTTGTTTTTAGTTGTTGCTGCAATAAGAGTCCCCGTTACGTTTGAAGAACTTCTTTTTCTCTGAGTGATCCTTCTTTTTAAGAAACTTTCTAAGCAGCCAGATTGCAGCTACTAGGACTAAGATGCCAAAACCTGCACCTACTCCTGAAAACCACACGAAAAGAAGGTATGTTGATGATTATCACATTGTATAAATTTGCAGGCGTATCTTCATGATGATAGATGAAGCTGAAGATACATTCTGTCGCTTACCTATCATTATCGGTACAGTCTTATCGCGCTCGCATTTATGATGTTCAACCAGATTCACACAAGTGTCGCCTACTCCACAGTACCGCCGGCGGAGATATATATCAGGATGGTTAATTTGGTCACACTCATTGAAATCTGAATAATAGATATGAAACTGTAACTATCTGACGATATTTTGTACGTTATTACGCTCAAGTCTCCAGACATGTAAGATTTATAATCATCACACAGAAAAAACACAATTTACTAACCTTCGCACCCGTTAAGTAGGTAGGGTTGCCTCTATAGCCTTGGTTACATCCACAGTTTGCATAATTGGTCCTAGAAATGGTAATATTGTTGCATACGCAACTTATACTGTATTGACTGTCATATGTTAAAATATTGAACTCATCTTTGTTTTTGCAGCTCAAGGAGTTTAAAAAGGAAATATTCTTTGTTTGGATGAACCATCCTATCTTAACTGTAGCATACCCCTTTGCGAACAATCTTTGTGGTTTGGTTGCATTCAATAACGTGTAGACTTCATCTGTTAAGAAAGCGACCCTGCATTCTTGTTTTGTGGAGTTTTCATTATCGTAGCTCTCTAAGCTGACGCCGATCACCTGTCGAGCCTCAAAATCATCTGGTAGACTTGACTGGCAGCACCCTCTGCCATCACAGCTTGTGTCTCCTTTTCTTTTTGTCTTTGTACAGACCGGTTTGTACGCATAAGACAACATGGTATCTGAGCAGCCGGTCATGTTGAAAAAAGGGATGGTTTTGCTCGGTGACCTCTCTTTGCTTGCGCTGCAATTCAACTCGCATGCCACCTTGATGGGCTCCATGTGAGTCAACGACGCCTTGCTGTTGCAACCAACGGCTACGAGGCTGTTTCCCTTTCCGAAGAAGAAAGGGCTATCCGTCATATTCAGAACTGATTCAGAAGATTGTGCTATTCCATCTCTGGAACATCCAACAGATGCTATCGGGCTTCTGATACGGATCGCCCCAAATAACGTATCTCTGTAATAAAATTCATCTCTGTCACCTGGAATAGAGATATCCACAACTTCCATGTCCAGCTTGACTAGGAACGGAAAGTTTGCATTTTTGCATTCGATTTCGTACCAGTCGTCCAGATAGCAACCAGTTTTTATACCAAAAGGGTATGGGATCTTTATATTTCCACATTTGGTTTGACACGAGCTCGAGACAGTGAGAACTTTTGAAATAAAGATGGATATAAGTAGAAGAGAGAGATAATTCGAGAAAGAGTAATTGTTATAGAACCTCATGATATTGCTTCTCTGGTTGGACTGACTCTGTTCCTTGCCAAACAAGCAAGCATGCAGGCCAACGCACAGTTAAGTTCCAATCACTTGCAACAAATGAGGTTATATCCTCAAGGAGATATAGTAGGACAGGTCTGGGTACTGTGTCGGATAATAATCAACCAGTGGCGAATTTCTAATCGCTTAGGGTCAATAGTCAAACACTCAACCCTAAGTTGTTTTAGTTATAAACTTATAATAGATTAAGATGCCGCAACCCGCAAGCAACGATATATAGATCTAAATTTCATTTTCATACTTCACAAAATTACATCATCTCGTATACTTAATACATTTCTTTTTAAGTCTTAGTACCAAATATTAAAAAGATATATATAAACTAATTAATTAATAAATCACAAAAGTCATTTTTGTATTCCCCTTCTCCCTTTGGGTTTGACCAAAACTTAATTATTCAGCATATTTGAAGATAAATTAAGGCATGCAGAAGAATGATTGCTCAACTCCTTTCTTATAAAGTCTAATGGGAGAACTGTCCTTTGTAAATAAACTGATCTTGGCTTTATTGCGTGTGAAAGGAATTCTAAGAACAGTATAGTACTGTAATACAATAATCCATTGATGTATGCTTATCAGTTATCTTTGACTTTCACATAATTAACAACATTGTAGTTTGTATTTTGATTTAACTATCATAATTTGGGTCTAAAGAAAGAGACTCTAAAAATTTCGATTTTATGTATATGAAACAGTTAAGTATGGAATTAAATATTTAAAGGCATTTAACCCTTTGTTAACAGAGCTAGTTTGCAAGCTTGCATCGGCAAAATTCTGAGTACAAGAAACTGAGAATACTACTCTCGCTTGTTTTTTTTTTTTTTTTTTTTTTTGTTCACCAACCACTTTTACTCAACTTAAACCGAGTTTGATACAAAAGCGTTTAAAGTCTGCTTTGCTAACAAATCAACAGCAGAAATAGAGTTCCTAGGAACACAATGAAAAGAAACCGAGGTGAACCTCTCCGACAAAGTCCTAATATCCGAGAGGATTTCATGCAAATCTGATATGTTTGAACCCTCCACTATTGCTGTCACCAAGTCTTCGAGTCCGACTCAAAGGAGATTTGCTTGTAATCCAGTAAAAATGCTTGCTCCATCGCTGATCGCAAAGCTAGCCCCTCCGCCACGAGGGGAGATTTCACAAATGTGAAAATCAAAGATGTTGACCTTATAAAGTTATCTCTAGGTCTTGAAAACTTCCATGCTGTCCCTGCAGATAGATTTTCCTCTTTCCAAGCAGCGTCGGATTGACAAATTATCTCAAAACGTTGTCCTGCCGTAGCATACTTCCTTGGGATCATTGCTTCCCCTTTCCGGGGCTGTGCATCATTCCACTCTTTGCCATCTACTAACGCCTTGGTGACCACTTCTTGCTCCAAATATGATCTCTCTTCGAAAATACGGTAGTTTCGGAAAATCCATAAGCTCCAAATAACCCAGGCTGCTAGAGAACCTTCGTTAAAACCCGTTGGTGGTAAGCTCGTCTCAACCTGGACTAGGTTCCAGCCTTCCGAGAACTGAGTTATTCCTGTGAGCTGCAAATCTCTTTTGAAAGGCACTTTTCTCCAAGTTTCCTGTGCAAAGGGGCAGGTGAAGAACACATGGGAAACAGATTCTACCTCCCCACATCTAATGCATGCTGGATTTGGGATTATGCTTCGGGCTGCCAGCCTTTCGTTCACCGGAAGGCCTCCATGGGTTGCCTTCCATAACAAGAGCTTAATCTTTGTGGGGGTATGCACATCCCAGATCTTTTTCTTCCATTGAAACACCCGCCCTTCTCTGTTTTCCCCCATCGCTTCTCTGCTCTCTATGGCAGCTTGATATCCTGATTTCGTGGTGTACACGCCCTACTCTCGCTTGTTTATTTACTGGAAAACAGATACCGACAAACAAACCCGCACCAAAGTGTTTGATTTATCTAATCTTATCCTCATCAGCCAACTTCTGAATACAAAATCTACACAGCTACACTCTCAAACACTTATTTACATCCAAACATATACCAACAAATCTCACACATAAGTGTCGGATTCACATCACACCCAAAAAATTCAACGGTTAACAAAAAGGATTCTTTCAAAATTTCAAGGTAAAAATCTGCAAATGTGTATATATTATTTAAACTAGAGCCTCCTTCTGAAGTTTCTGGTAGTTGATTGATAAGTACCTAACGAAGACCCACACCAATGCCAAGAACAACACATACACCAAGTCCAATCACAACACCGACCCTTACACCTGCATTGAACCATGACATCTCTCCATCTAAAATTTCACTTCTCCAATACATGTCTCCCTCATATTCCTCTTTGTAATTAGCGCATTCTGTTGCCTACACAAAAAATGAAAAGAATGATAACGTAAGGACACCGACCACAGAAAGACTCATACTTTGAAGGACAGGTACTTCTCATACTGGTGGCATCTATATGCAGTAACTTCTACTATGTATTTTACTATATGACTCTAGTTCCTACCTGTAATAGTGAATGATGAAGTGAAAACACTCTTATAACATTTCAAAGTATTTGACAGACTTTTTAAGTCACAACACTACAAACAGAGGAGATATTGAGGAAACTGCGGTTGGGAACCATATGTGAGCACTAGAAACAGAAGACAAAAGGATAAGAGCTTCAAGATTAAAGGGATGCATATGTGAGATGTTTATTTGTCTCTTTCAACTGTAAACTGTGTTTACCCACATGCCACATTCACCAGCAGGAGAGACGGTCCACTTCAATTCATTAAACGATTTTTATCTTCCTAGTACTACCAACAAACATGTTTTTAATAGGGAAAAGAGATCCAGAAACAGTATGTTATCATCAGAGATGGTAATCAGTTAGCTACACTCAAAAAAAAATGTTAAAAACTGTGAGGCGATGAGAAGGCATAAGCATCAGGCATATGCTATATCTTGAAACAGAAGAACAAATTAAGATAATGTCAAATGATAACTTGAAAGTTACCTGAAGATCAAGCTCAGGGGAGGTGTCTTTCTGAGGCTCTTCTGCAGTTTCATACTCAGGAATTGAATCTAACGCCATTCTTCTACTTTGCTTCTTTCTAAAACCAAGCTGCAGTGTCTTGGTTAAGATGATTGGTGTTCCTGAGAAGCAGCCAGTGACATAGACCTCAATAGTTGGCAAAGCAGGCAATAAATCTTGACCGTTTCTATTAGACACAAAGTGTCCCACAGTAGTTAGAAGAGATCCTAACCGATATATAAGATAGATGGAACACTTCTCTATTATCACCAATTGGTTTTAGGTTGGAAATCCATCTAACTTAACATGACATCAGAGCCCGATCCATGCAGTCCAATCCGATCTTCATCGATCTAGCCCTTGGTCCATCGATCCTTGTTCGAACATTCCGAGATTGACGCCAAAGAACCATCATCTCGAGAGGGAGGTATTAGACACAAAGTGTCCCAAATCGGTAGTTGGAAGAGATCTAACTAATATATAAGATATATGGACCACTCCTCTTATAACCAATTGGTTTTAGGTTGGAAGTCCATCTAGCTCAACATAATATCAGAGTCCGATCCACCCAGTCCAACCCCATCTTCATCGATCTGATCCAAAGTTGGCCCATCGATCCTTGCCCGAACATTCCGAGATTGACGCTCAAAGAGCCATTATCTCGAGGGGACGTATTAGACACAAAGTGTCCTACATCGGTAGTTAGAAGGGATCCTAACCAATATATAAGATATATGGGCCACTCCTCTTATCACCCATTGGTTTTAGGTTGGAAGTCCATATAGCTCAACATGGTATCAGAGTCCGATCCATCCAGTCCAACCCCATCTTCATCGATCTGACCCAAAGTTGGTCCATCGACCCTTGCCCGAACATTCCGAAATTGACGCTCAAAGAACCATCATCTCGAGAGGGGAGGTATTAGACACAAAGTATCCCACATTGGTAGTTGGAGGGGATCCTAAGCAATATATAAGATAGATGGGCAACTCCTCTTATCACCAATTAGTTTTAGGTTGGAAGTCCATCTAGTATAATAGTTTCTGCTCTTCTCCTTTAAGAAACAAGACTCTGCAGTGATCTCAGCTTCAGAAGTCATGTTCCACTCCTTCTTTGCTTCCCCCGTGAACCCATTACTATCAAACATCTCAAGAGTTCCAGACAAGACTAGCTCGTTCTTGTCGTAAACCTCAAACTTTAAGCTACCATTTAACCTGATATTATCTCTGCTAACATAAGGAGCTTCTTCAGATTTCTTCAACACGATCCCTCTTAAGCTGCGAAGAACACCCTTCTGAGTACATGCTCATCCTAACACCGTTTACCTCCAAAATATATCTGGATCCAGAGGAACGTGATTGATGGTGAGGACCTCAGGGGTTGAATCTTCCACCTTGAAACGCACCGGTTGCGGATGCGGGTAGCTGCAGTTTCTAGTGCTATTAAGTGATTCCTATGACTAGTACAACAATTAAAAATTGTTGAGTTTGCGCCACAAACTTTACGGGATATTTGTGACTGGTTGATTATGAGATAGTGCAGCGGTTTACTATAAATTATTATTTTTTTAATCATCAACAAAAACATTATAAATTATTAATATTAACACATTTTAACATAATAAAAATATCAAAATATACTACCATGATAAAATATAACAAATATTAATATAATATAATTGATAATAATTTTACATTTATTATTTCAGAACCTTTAATATTTTATTTCATTTATATATGTGTATAAATATTAATGTTTAAAAATTATATTGAAAAATTTTGGTTTATGTTTTGTATAAAATAAAAAATATACTGTTAGTGAATTTAAACCAAAATAGAAAAATATATATTATTTACGATTTTAATTTTAAAATTTAAATTTAAGAAAGTTAAAATATTTTTTAAGAAAGATTATATTTATTAAACAAATATTTGGAAGAACCAGTTTTTGATTTTATGAGATTTGAAACAGTTTGGGGTGATTTATAACGTTTTATATTATTGTTACCAAATGCTAACAACTATTACTAACCGTAAAAACTGTTTTTGTAGCTTTTTATGTGATAGCGGAAACGAGTCGCACATTATATATTACTCCCTCTGTCCCATTTTAAGTGGTGTTTTAGGTTTTTTATTTTGTCCTATTTTAAGTGATGTTCTCACAAATCTAGATATAATTTAATATCATTTCAATTTTGTGACCAATTAAAAAATATTATATCATTTTCTTATTGATTGAACTAATTCCATTTAATGATATTTTTATATTACCAAGATCAATTACATAAAAATGTGTATGCAAAAACCCTAAAATCCACTTATAGTGAGACACAGGGAGTAGAAAATAAGACACGTGAGCTTTCCACAATTAATTAATTTCGCCAGCTTAAATCACGCGCGAACGTTTAACCGACTTTTCTCGTTATATTTCATCTGCGCCGTTGATTAATTTACACGTCAACAATTTGAGACCGCAGGATCTCTCTGATATCCCCGAAATTTTAAACCGACTCGGATTATGTGGTTCTATTTAAGAAGTGGTCAACTTCTTATTTCATTGGACTCAAATCTCCCGCTAATTATGCGATGGTTCTCTCGTTAGGGTTTGGCCTCGATTAGGGTGACGCTGATCACTAGCCGCGATTTGTGATCGATCGATTTTTTTCCGGTCGTTCTTGTTTGTCTATGCCCAGGTTTTCTCGGTTTTTGTCTCCTACTGTTTCTGACTCTTTCGGGTATTGTGTTGGATCTCATCGATACAGTTGACTTACTTTTGGAGATTCCTATTTCTATAGGAATTGAATAATAGCGGAGAGGGATAAACGAGATCTGGTCAAGTTTTGTTGACCAGCAAACCAGGGCAAGTCCTTGTGTTAAGAGAAGCGATCTTCGTCCTGGTATCTTCTTATTGCGTTATCTGCAACTCAGGTTTTGTCTGTAAAAGAGAAGATAGATAGGGGATATATAAGACCTTTGCCATGACAGGTGCGCTTGCTTGGCAGGTCACAAACCCTTAATAAAAAAGATAGTTTTTGGTTCTGCGGAGGGGATGGGAGATGGTACGGGATTGGTTAATATTCTCTCTTTGCCCGGCTCTCCCTCCCTCCGGGCTGTGTGTGTGTGTTTTCCTGTGTCTCTCTTTTTATTTTTATGCTTCTTGCATACCACAGTATGCTTCTTGCTTGAACACGTTATTATGCTTCTTGCATGAACACGTTATTATGCTTCTTGCATAAACACGTTATTATGCTTCTTGCATAAACACGTTATTATGCCTCTTGCATACCACAAACATGCCTCTTGCATACCACAAAGAAGATCACAGACCCAACATTGATGCATCACTTGTGCCTCATTAATATGCGGCTTGCATATATGAACGAAAAGAATCAATAAGCATCACTTGTGCTCTTTATTATGCTTCTTGCATGTGCTAACCATCTCAAAGGAAGAACGAACTTGACTTTGAGCCTTTGATGATCAAATCGATGGTAATTAAATGTTCTTCTGAGAAACCGAGGGCATATGAAAGTTGGTCCTCCTTTAGGACTAGGGATATTAAAATGGGTTTATGTTCGCAGGTTTTTAATGGATTCTTAAAAAAAAAATGCTCATTTAGACCCATTTAGTTTAATAGGTTTTAAATGGGTAGTTCTGTTAGAACCCACTTATTAAATGGGTTCTATAAAAAATTAGCGGGGACCCTTTTAACACATTTAATTTAATACAATAAATTAATTTTCTTTGTTGGAAAATGTGATTTTGCGGTTTTGGGGGGAAAATTCGATTTTACAGTGTTTGCAGGAAAACTCGATTTTGTGGTTTTGGCGGAAAAATTCGGTTTTGCGGTTTTGGCGTGAAAATTCAGTTTTGCGTTTTTGGCGGGAAAACTCTATTTTTCGTTTTTGGCGGGAAAACTCGGTTTTGGACAAAAAACTTGATTTTGCGGTTTGATTTAATTATTTATTAATAGATCATAAAGTTAAAACAATTCAAAATTAAATCAGCAAAGTAATAGTTTAAATTGGTCTAAATGAATCTAAATGGGTACATATAAATTTCGCGGGTTCTAAATGAATACCCCTAATAGGCCTATTTTTAAATCGATTTAAATGAGTATGAGTTCTAAATGGGATGGATTTTAAACGGGATGAGTTTAAATGGGGTGGGTTTTACCATTTTAACATCCATATCTAAGACTATATGCAGTTTGCGATCTGAATTCATTTCTTTATTTGGTTAAGGTTTATTTTGCCTTCTCCAGCAACTTAACTGAAAAATTATGATAAATCAGAATATGTTTGCAGAAAGCTGTTCTGTTTACTCTAGTGCAATCATGTAGCTTTTTACATTACCTTTCACCGATATAAATTTTCAGAACAGCTCTATATTAAATTCTCAAGCTATCATTGATTGTGGATCTTTATACTATATTTTCAGTTCGGATGATTATGAGGTTACATATGTATATGCTACATTTATAGTCAAAGTTTGGGCTCAAGTAATATTTGGGCTGATGTGTGGGTAATACTTAATCTGAGCTAAGCTGGTTGTTGGGGTTCTTACTACCGAGATATTCTTAAGTGATTGGATACGTTTCAATTCTTGTGTTGCCAAAAAGAATTCGTTAAATAATCTTCTCCACTCTATCACTGTGCCGAGAAAATAGTTGCCTTCCATGTAGGACGAGGGAATCCGAATGTATAAAAGCTGAACAGTATCTTGGGTGATGAGGTTGCATCTTGTGGATTTGTAAATGAATTATAAAGGCTTCAATGCATGGTTTCTCTAGTTTTCTTTAATTATTGGTCTTTCTCGGATTTATAACTTCATATGATGTGATGACTATTGCCTGAATGTAACTTGTCTTAATTGCATGCACGCCTTTTTAAAAAAAAAAATTCGTGGCAGGTACTTACTGACGTGGTGACCATCTAAGGTGAGTAAGAAAGTGATGGGAAAGTACGACCTGCCAGATTGTAAGTCTAGTCAGAGCCGGCCCTGAATCATGCGTAGTGAAACATTTGCAACAGGCCTCCGAAATTTTCGAAAAAAATTACATGGACATAAGCCTCCAAAAATTTTTTTTAGGCACCCAAATTTATAAAAAAGAAAAAATTTACATAGACATTGTCACGAGCCCCCAAAATTTCAAGACCGGCCATGAGTATAGCATGTTGTGTTCAACATGTAGAAAAATGGCTTCAAATTTCTAAAAGAATTTGCGTTAATATTTAAAGGCATAGAAGCAAAAAGAAAAAGAAAGGAAAGACCCCACGGGAGCCTAAAGTGAGATGCAATAGAGAATGACAGAGCGTCAAAGCCTATGGCGAATATAAAAATGTAAGAGAAATGGTTTTTTTCAAATAATACAGGAGCAGGTTTTTAAATGAGGAAAAGGATCACCATTCACCTCCATACGAAGGAAAGAAGGAAGCAAACATGAAAAAGCCATGGCAATATACGGTTTGCCAGCAGATGGTCTCTGTTTTTAATTCCTTCTTAAAAAATTTCAGCTCTTATTTTCTCTTTCAAACAATGGATGCATTGATTGTACAGAGGTTTTTTGAAGTGAATAAATTCTAATTTTTTACAAAAAAAAAAGAGGACAAACAAAGGCAAACCACAAACATCTAAATCACAACAAATGCCAATCCTTGGAAAGTGGCATCAATTTATTCAGAGTTACCTTCACTTTCACCAAGTAGTACGAGGAAACAATGGTTCAACATCAGACAAGGATGACGATGGGACAATACTAAGGTCGGGAGCAGCAACAGCAATGGTCCACGAATCATCAATCTCTATCATATTCATCCCTTCGTCCTCTTCATCATCACCACTTTCAATCTTTACCATTATTGAATCCTCTGGAAACGAACATAACTTCTCCAACTCGGTATACACTTCTCAGTCTTTCTGCTTTCGAAGAATTATGCTTCTTCAAACTGGTGTTTAGATAAACTGGTTGAAATCTTGAACTGCAAAGAATCTTCCAGGCAGATTGTGATGACCATCTTTTACGAGATAAATGGAAATCAATATAAAAACCAATAGAGTTCCAAGAGTAGAAAGAGTTCTTATCTTCTATCCTAGCCTAAAAAAAATCATAAAATAAATAAACATAAAAGAAAGCATAGCCTAAAAATGGTTTAGAGAACACATAAACTAAGTTTTTAACCGGTCAAAGACATTATGATATTTTGTGATGACTTCTGGACCTAAATCGGCTATAAAATAGACTCGGCCATCTTCTCACATCAGCGTCGAGCGGCATTAAGGTTTTTGTGTCGATCGACACTCTTTATATCTTTGACAACTTCCTCACGCGAGTTAGACAAATGATTCTTCAATAAAACGGACATACCTTTAGATCTAACTGCCAGATGGACCTCAGACCACTCACATTGAAAATCTAATTCAAAACTCTATCTTGTGTCACAAGATCAGCTCAATTGCACCATGTGAAGACTTCCATCCATAGCCAAACTTCTAACATATCTGCACAGCTATGCACCTCAAAAAATTCCAAGATCATCAAAGTTCTTTTAAACGTACATGAACTTGAAAATACTCTAAAACCGATGCTAGACACATATAATAGATTCCATAAAGGACATATAACATGGTCTCAAATTGGTAAAATTCATGGTATATTACCAATCAAATTTAACCCTTGTTTTATGTGTTGTCTATGTAAATGTTAATATGCTTCATTATTTATTTAAGTATAAATTATCTTATATCAACTATTTTTATTTAGTCAGTATTATTCTAAGAATAATTCTAAGAACTAAAGGATTACTAGTTTATAAATTATATAAATGTAAATTTATAGAAATAAAATTGGAACTGATAATAAAAAAATATTTGGACTAAACAAATCAATAGAATAAATAATCTGCCAAAGAAAATTTGAAGTGTGTTAAATATTTTGTTTCCAAAGTTTCGAGATAAAAAATTCAAATCCATATTCTCAATCCTAACATCATTATCTTAGCTTGTGATCCACGCTTTAGAAGCTAAAACTTATTTTTATGTAAATTCTTATTTCAATAAAAAATATTTTTTTGTTTGTTTATCAACCAATTTAATATTCATTTTTAACAATAATTAAATTGTGCTGATAATTTTATTAATCAATTTCAAAATTAACTCATTTTCTAAATTTATTAGGCGAATATTACTTTTGGTTTAATATTAGATTATATTTATATATATTAACATTTTTTGAATGATCTCATTTTAATTTATAATTTTATTTTAGTTATTTTGAAAATTGATTTAATATTAATAATAATATAGAGTAAAAATATTTTAAAGAATAGTATACCGTAATAAAAAAAATTAAAATTATTAAAATATATGCAATTGTTCGCAAAAATATCTTTATTTTCTTAAATTTTAAACTAATTAATTAACCATTGATTTACAAATATATTCTTGATATATTTAAAGTTGATAAAAAATATCAATGTTTTAACATACTTTATGTTAAGATAATAATTATAAAGATAATCTATTAAAATATCACACATAAAATTGGGATGATTATGTTTTGATAAAAAATATTGTTATTGGGAAAAATTATATATCAATCAAATAGTTTTTTAAGCGAATTAATTTGAATTATATCCCATTGATTTACTCAAAATAAATAAAGTAATTAGTTTAGATAAACGTCAGGACTATCTATTAATATTAGGAAGGTAAATCCTATATACTGTCAAAAAATATGTTCCAGAAACTTGTATTAAGAGAATACGACACGTGAGCTTTACACAATTAATTAATTTTGCCAACATAAATCACGCGCGAACGTTTAACCGACTTTTCTAGTTATATTTCATATGCGCCGTTGATTAATTAACACGTCAACTATTTGACACCGCAGGATCTCTCTGATATCCCCGAAATTTCAAACCGACTCGGATTCTTGGGTTCTATATAACAAGGAGTCAACTTCTTATTTCTTTGCACCCAAATCTCCCGCTAATTAGGAGATGGTTCTCATTGTTAGGGTTTGGGCTCGATCCGGGTGACGCTGATCCTTAGCCGCGTTCGTGATCGGTCGTTTTTTTCCCGCCGTTCATCGAGGTACGTGTAACGTACGTTCTTGTCAATGCTTAGGTTTTCTCGATTTTGGTTCCTGGGTATTGGGTTGAATCTCGTCGATACAGTTGATTTATTTTTTTGGAGAGTCGGTGTTTCTATAGGGATTGAGTAAGAGCGGAGATGGATAAACGAGATCTGATCAAGTCTCGTTGACCAACAAACCACGACAAGTCCTTACGTAAAGAGGAGCGATCTTTGTCCTGGTATCTTCTTTATTGCGTTATCTGCAACTCATGTTCAGGTTTTGTTTGTAAAAGAGAAGATAGACAGATAGGGGGATGTATATGACCTTTGCCATGACAGGTGCGCTTGCTTGGCAGGTCACAAACCCTTAATAAAAAGAGAGTTTTTGGTTCTGCGGAGGGGATGGGAGATGGTATGGGATTGGTTATTATTCTTTCTTTGCCCGGCTCTCCCTCCCTCCGGTCTGCGTGTGTCTGTTCCTGTGTCTCTCTTTTTATTTTTGCATGGACACGTTATGCTTCTTGCATAGACACGTTATGCTTCTTGCATTCACCCGTTATGCTTCTTGCATACACCCGACCATAGACACGTTATGCTTCTTGCATTCACCCGTTATGCTTCTTGCATACACCAGAGCATAGACCCGTTATGCTTCTTGCATTCACCCGTTATGCTTCTTGCATTCACCCGTTATGCTTCTTGCATTCACCCGTTATGCTTCTTGCATTCACCCGTTATGCTTCTTGCATTCACCCGTTATGCTTCTTGCATTCACCCGAGCATAGATCCGTTATGCTTCTTGCATACACCCGAGCATAGTTCTTGCATAGACACGTTATGCTTCTTGCATGCCACACTATGCTTCTTGCATACCACAAAGAGGATCACAGACCCAACATTGATGCATCAGTTGTGCCACTTTAATATGTGCGGCTTGCATATGAACGAAAAGAATCAATGAGCATCACTTGTGCTCTTTATTATGCTTCTTGCATGTGCTAATCATCTCAAGGGAAGAGCGAACCTGACATTGAGCATTTGATGACCAAAACAGAGGTAATTAAAGTTTCTTTTCTCAGAAATCGATGGCATATGAAAAAAAACTGGATCTAGTTCCTTTAGGACTATGCAGTTTGCGATCAGAATTGATTGCATTATTTGGTTAAGGTTTATTTTGGCTTCTCCAGCAACTTAACTGCAAAAGTATGATAAATCAGAATATGTTTGCAGAAAGTTGTTCTGTTACTCTGATGCAATCATGTAGCTTTTACATTACCATTATTGATAAGTTTTCAGACAACTCTCTATTAAATTCTCAAGCTATCGTTGATTGTGGATCTTTGTACTATATTTTTCAGCTCGGATTAGTACGTGGGCATGATTATGAGGTTACATATGTATATACTACTTAATAGTCAAAGTTTGGGCTCAAGTAATTTTTGGTCTGATGTGTGGGTAATACTTAAATTAATCTGAGCTAAGATGGTTGTTGGGGTTCTTACTATCGAGATATTCTTAAATGATTGGATATGTTTCAGTTCTTGTAAGAAGAATTTTAAGAATCTTCTCCACTGTTATCATTGTGCCGAGAAAATAGTTGCCTTCCAAGTAGGACGAGTGAATCCGAATGTATAAAAGCTGAACAGTATCTTGCGTAAAGAGGTTGGTCCCTGTATCTTGTGGATTTGTAAATGAATTTTAATTTTTCATTCATGGTTTCTCTAGTTTTCTTTAATTTTTGGCCTTTGTCGGATTTATAACTTCATATGATGAGATGACTATTGTCTGAATGTAACTTGTCCTAATTGCATGCACGCCTAAACTTTATTTAGTTCGTGTCAGGTACTTACGTGGGTGACCACCTAAACTGAGCAAGCCTCGCCGGTGTATATTCTTGTTAAATACGCACGAGTGAGATATGAGATAGTGGATAGTGTTGTCTGTAATAACAAACTGATTTGGGTGCCGACGTGCCGTATTCCGACAAAATAAAACTTGCAACTGTTTTGACTTTCTAGCTTAGTTCTCAGTTTTCTTCTTACCCAAATCGTTTCTTATTTCAAACAAACGACTGAGTGTGAGGGAAGGTTTTAGTCTTACCAAAGACTCTCGAGCTTTATCATCCTAAACCTTACATTAATTAATACAACCGAGAAGGTTAACAAAGGCTAAAATTATAGATATACAGGGGCGGATCCAGCAACGTTTTTAGTGTGGGGCATGCAGTCTAAAAATTGTTTAGATCAGAGGCATCTATATAAATTTATGTTATACTATCAAAGGAAAAACAAAATTTGGTATGGGGCACAGGCCACACCTAGAGCCTTCCTGCATCCGCCCCTGGATATACTACAAAATATTATACAAGAGCAGAAAGTATTTGTCGAACACAATAATCAACAAGTACCACAAATTTAGTTTGTAACAGTGGACAACAATTACCACAAGTTTCACACAAATCTTTGAAAACACCATCAATTTTATTCACCGTTACCAGACTTTCTTATAGTTTACCATGTGGGACGAGGAAAAAATGGTTTAACATCTGACAAGGATGGTGAAGCGACAATACTGAAGGCTGGAGCAGTAACACCAGTGGTCCAAGAATCAGCAATCTCTATCATATTCATTCCTTCTTCCTCTTCATCGTCACCATCCTCATTTTCAATCTTCATCAATGAATCCTCTGGAGATGAACATATCTTCTCCAATTGGGCAAACACTTCTCTCATATATGGCCGCTTCTTCCCCTTGGAGTTCAAACATCTCCTTGCTAGATTTGCAACTGCCATTACTTGTTCCGGTTTGCAGGCATCTTTTACTCGAGCATCGATAATATCGAAGAATTTGTTCTCTTTCATGGCAGCTCTGAAATGATCCGCCAAGCCTCTTATTTCCTGAGAATCCGGTAGGGTTATTACAGGCTTTTCCCCTGTGATTAGCTCAACAAGGATGACTCCAAAGCTATAAACATCACTCTTATCGGTGTACTGACTAGATCCATAGTACTCTGGATCCACATATCCAACCGTCCCTGAAATAACTGTGGTCCAGTGAGTATGATCCACAGTTACTGTTCTTGAAGTACCAAAATCCGACACCTTGGCTCGATATTTCTCATCTAGTAATATGTTTGTTGACTTGACATCTCGATGATAAATAGGAGAGCACGCAGCAGAGTGCAGATAGGAAAGAGCTCCTGCGATATCAACCGCAATGCGCAGACGCACGCCCCATACCACAGTGTAGTCATCAGATTCCTCATGGATGTGTTGGAAAAGGTTACCATTGGGGATAAACTCGTAAACCAGAACAGGAACTTCCGTCTCCAGACAACAACCCAGGAGCTTGACGACATGTCTATGGTTGACCTGGGTTAGAATGACAACCTCATTGATGAACTCCTCTAGTTTATCTTCATCAACAACTTTGGATTTCTTGACAGCAACCGTTCGACCATCTACCAGCATTCCTTTGTAAACAGTACCTTGACCACCCTGTCCAAGTATCCTGTTGTCGCTGAAGTTTTCTGTGGCTTTTTCAAGCTCTCTTGAGGTGAATATTCTTGTCTTCTCAACGTTGCCATCTCTTGTTTCTAATTGTTGTTGTAACAATAGTCCCCCATTACGTTTGAAGAACATTCTTTTCCTCTGAGTTATCCTTCTCTTCTTAAGAAATTTCCTCAACAACCAAATTCCACCTACAAGGACTAAGACGCCAAAACCTGAACCTACTCCTGAAAATAGCACAAAAGAATTTATATTGATTTTCATCAAATGTTTGAATTTGCGAGAGTACCATTTAGTGAATTACCTATCATTATTGCTCCAGTCTTATCTCCCACGCAATGAAAATTTCCGGGCTCATTTACGCAAGTGTCGCTATCTCTGCAGTACACTCTACTTCCATCAGGCTCGCGTTCCATGCACTCAACAATATCTGGACAATGGATATGAAAGATCGTAACTTTGTAATCGGCTGTCTATGTTCTATGTATTACATTGAAGCCAACAAACGTTAAAGATTTTGTAATCCTCACCAGATGTGTAATTCTGGAAACAAAGGCAAAGACAACTTTCAAAACAATTTTACGTACCTGAACATCCGTTAGAGAGGTAGGGGTTGCCTTTGTAACCTTGGCTGCATCCACAGTTTACATAACTGGTCCCAGAAGTGGTGATATTGTCGCATATGCAGGTTGTTCCACTATATGGAAGATTGTCGTATTCTATTTTGTTTTTGCAGCCCAAGGATTTTATGTAAGAAAGATTATTCGTCTGAAGGACCCATCCCAACCCGACTGTCGCATATATCCTTGAGAAAAACTTTTCTGGCTTGGTTGCATTTGATAACATGTAGACTTCATCGGTTAAGAAAGCGACTCTGCAGTTTTTCGAGTGTCGAGTTTCCTTGATCAACGCTCTCTATACTAACACCGATCACCCGTTGATCCTGAAAACTTTGTAAATATTCCTCGCAGCATCCGTTACCATCGCATCTTCTTTCTTCTTCCCCTTTGTTCTTTGTACAAACCGGATTGTTGGAACACCAGTCATCGTCGAAGAAAGGGATGGAGATGCTTTGGCTAGGCAGCCTCTCTTTTCTTGCAGTGCAATTCAATTCGCATCCCACTTTGATCGGGTCAATGTTAGTCAACGATGCTTTGCTGTTGCAACCAACTGCTACGAGCCTGTTTCCACTGTCAAAGAAAAAAGGACTATCCGTCAAATTTAAAACCGATCCCGAATCTTTTCCATCTCTGGAACATCCAATGGAGGTTATGGGGCTTTTGATACGGATTGACCCGTATGAATCGGAAGAATAAATACCCTCTATCTCACCTGGAAGAGAGATATTCACAACTTCCAGGCCCATCTTGAAAAGGAAGGGAAAAGTATCGTTTCTGCATTCGATTTTGTACCATTCGTTGACATAGCAACCTTCTTTGACTCCAAAAGGGTATGGGATCTTTATACTTCCACATGATTCGGTTTGGCACAAGCTTGAAAGAGTGACAACATTAGAAGCAAGTAGGAGCATAAGCATAAACGAAATAAGAATCGACTTGGAGTAATTGTTATACCACTTCATGATGTTGCTTCTCTTGCTAGACAATAATTGTTCCTTGCAAACGGTCTCGCAGGAATATTTCGGTTACTTGCAACACAGGTTACAACTTCACGTATAATGTTTTCACAAGAACTTGGGAGATATCATAGGACAAGTTTGGGATATTTTGACGGAAACAGTTATCATCTGAAAAGTATAATTCAACCAGTTGCGAATTCTGAAAGGTCAATAGTCAACTATATCCCCAAAAATTACATTATCTCCTAATCCCAATACTTTTTTATTTGAAGTCTTAACTAGAGACAACGATAGAAGACCTGATGGATTCATCTTATGTATAAAAAAGGATGATAAATGGGGAAAAAATAGACAGCATAGCATATACAAGTAAGAAGAACAAAAAAAAAAAAAGTAAGAAGAACAAAGGAGGTGAAAGAAAGAAGGGTTGAATGTGACAAAGTAAGAGAAAAAGATTAGTATAATTGACTATATTTTTTTAATAGTTAGCTATAGACCTTTTACAATTGGTTTATATGTGCTGGAATAATTAGTTTATGTGTTGGAAGATAAATAGTTGGATCTCGTCACAGGGAGAAATATCGATTATGATCATAGAGAAAGATTGTTAGAGAGTATTTCTCTGCAAATTAGGTGATTTTCAAAACTGTGTTTTTGAAAACAGAAAAGTTGATGTCACGAGAGATAGTAAGTGTCGTGAATCGATTATGTATATTTCTCTTTAATAATCAAATACAATAGAGTTGTTTGCTTATCAAAACATTTAAGTGAAATATTCAAACCAGAATTCTGTAACCAACATATCTATCTAATATACAAGTTCTCTTCAGCCAAGTTCTGAATACAACAAGCTAACTCTCTCACTCATTTATCTACAGGAAATCAGATGCCAACAAACCCACACAAAAGTGTTTATTTCACATCACACCCAAAATACTACGGTAATAAAAAGGAAATATTCTTTCAAAATTTCAATTATTTTATAAAACTAGAGAAGCCTCCTCCTGAAGTTTCTGGTAGTTGATTGATAAGTACGTACGAGAAGACCAACACCAATGCCAATACCAACACATGCACCAAGTCCAATCCCAACACCAACTCTTACACCTGCATTGAACCATGACATCTCTCCATCTAAGCACTCACTTCTCCAATACATGTCTCCGTTGTATTCCTCTTTGTAATTCGCGTATTCTGCTGCCTATAGATAAAGACAATGATACTCTTAAGGACACCAACAATACAAAAGAATCACTTTTGCTAGTTACTTCTCATACAAGCTTCTATGCAACAACATCCATTGCCTATTTACTAAAAGCCTCTATTCCTAAAATGTTGAAGGGGAAACACTCTTACAAGCCTAGGATGATTCAAAGTATTTGACAGACTTTGTAAATCAATAATATGTGGGCACCACCATTGTGTCATAGAAGCAGCAGACAAATGGATAAGAGCTTCAAGATAACGAAGGCATATGGGAGATTTTTATTTGTCTCCTTCAGTTGTAAACTGTGTCTAGCCACATGCCACATTCACCAGCAAGGGAGACTGGTCCACTTTAATTCATTAAATGATTTTTTATCTTCCTAACACTATCAACAACCATGTATTTACTAGCGAAAAAGAGATCCAAGAACATCATAAGTTTTAATCAGAGATTTTGAGGCTATGAGACTGTATCAGGCATATGTTATATCTTGAAATATTGAAGAACAAATTCAGATCATGTCAAATGATAACTTGAAAGTTACCTGAAGATCAAGCTCAGAGGATATGTCTTTCTGAGGCTCTTCTGCAGTTTCATACTCAGGAATTGAATCCAATACCATTCTTCTACTTTGCTTCTTTCTCAAACCAAGCTGCAGAGTCTTGGTTAAGATGATGGGTGTTCCTGAGAAGCTGCCAGTGACATAGACCTCGATAGTTGGCAACGCAGGCAATAACTCTTGACCGTTTCTACTCTTCTCCTTTAAGAAACCAGACCCTGCAGTGATCTTAGCTTCACAAGTCATGTTCCACTGCTTCTTCGACTCCCTCGTCAACCCATTACTATCAGACATCTCAAGAGTTCCAGACAAAACTAGCTCGTTTCTGTCATAAACCTCAAACTTAACGCTATCATTTAACCTGATATTGTCTGTGCTAACATAAGTAGCTTCTTCAGATTTCTTATCAACACGATCCCTCCTAAGCTGCGAAGAACACTCTTCTGAGAACATACTCATCCTAACACCGTTTATCTCCAGAAGCGTGTCTGGATCCAGAGGAATGTGGTTGATGGTGAGCACCTCAGGGGTTGAATCTTCCACCTTGAAATTACTTATCCTGACGTAGAACACTCTCAGATCCAACCAGGGGGAGGAGATTCTGGAGCTGTGCTGGTCATAGTTATGATATCTAGATATCTGAAAGGGTTCACCATTGTTGAGTGTCTCACAAGTCTCCTCCATGAGAGAGAGGATCAACCAGTGTGTAAAACCAAGTTAAATCACTCCAAAATCTTGTGTGTAAGCTTTAGTTCCGAAGAGAAAGCAGAGACCTGGTTTTGAGGAACAGAAAGACTTATCGTAAGGACATGAAAAGAGAATCATTATGTCCCGAAGGAGAATATTCGCATCATAGAACACACAGACAGTAGCAATAACAACACAAACTAATAGAGCTTCTATAACTTGTTGAATCACAAACTTTAAGAGTTTCAAGAAGCTCTGAAATTGAAATTGTAGTCCTTCAAGAACAAAGTAACTACCTTTGCCAACACTAGAAGCTTCTCAAAACTATGAAGATCCCAAGAGAATGAAAAGTATAATAAATATATAAAAAGAGAAAAGAAAACTCACCAAAGAAGAAACTCCATCCACAAATTTTCCTGTCAACGTCTAAAAGAAACAAAGATTAAAAGATATTGAAGGGAAATATTGTTTATGGCCAAGATTATACTTGTGTAAACCCACCACCACCACCAAGATCACAGGCTCACAGCTTTTCTTTTAGTTCAAATGGGAACGCAGCGCGTGTCCGAGGATTAAGATGGACCCACCTGAGCTGATATAGTTTAAGTATGTCCTTGTCTGAAGAAAACATCCATTAAATGTCGGTAAAATAGCGAAAAGTCTACGGGGATGAAAGGAAAAACAAAAACAAAAATATCAGAAACAGTGATGTGTTCTTCTGACCTAGCGATCTTATCTCAGTATTTAGACATATGACATCTAACGACCCAGCTTACTGGCCACGTCATTTTCCGACCACAAACAAACAAAGACAGGTTGTGTAAAGACATGAATATGTATACAAGTAATCCAACTGTAATATCTGATTCTGATAGATATACAGACGGTAACAAAAGTAAAAAAAAAAAGAATCATGGACGCCACAACGTCTTCTGAGCACATAACATTCCTTCTTTGTCTTGAGCATAAGTCATACGTATCTCCCAATGCAAGCTTCTTAATATCTCTTCCAACGGCTCTAGTATCTCCACTTTGTCACGTACCACCACCCAACCTCCAGGCCTTGTCAACCTATCCATCTCCACCACGATCGAAGCCGGTTGCTTACACCTGTAAGAAGAAGAAGAAGCATTTGCCAATCAATTTAGATTCATAAGATCACTACTAATTTTATTAATACCTGTTCTTGAGCCGAGAAAATAGATGATCAGCATGAAGAAGGTCATAAGATCTTGGATATGTTCCAAATGGTTCACACCAATCATGGTATATACCGATGAGACCTCTCTCGTATATGAAAGGAAGCGTATCTGGCGAATGAACAGGCACTACATTCATCACCCACACGCTCTGATTCACCAATGACGCAGCAAATCTGTTGTAAGAGAAATGAAAACCAGTAAGTAAACAAAGTTCTAAGAAGAGTAATATAAGAGTTCTTCTTTTCCTCATTACCCGCCATAGATGGCTGTCATGTCCATCACATTCCTGATATGTAACCAGTCGATGCCTAGTCCAGTGAGGTAAGATTTGTTAACCATAGCTTTCCAATGATCTGTATCTCCAACGGCTTTCTCTTTGCTGGTTAACCACTCAGGGTATGTCTCAAGTCTCTTTGGCCATTCTTCAGGCCACTCTGCTCCATGCTGTTCTATAGCTGACGGTATCTCATATAAACAGGTTTTCATTGGCACATACCTATCCACAAAGCTCAGCAGACTCACCAAACAAGTTCATTGAAAGAAAGATAAAAAGCTATATATATATATCACCAATTGCTTTTACTCACCAAGCTGCGTCTGGGTTCTCGTTTTCCTTGCAAAGAGGTGGATTTTTCCTCCTTCTCAGTTCATAGATATCATTTGATTCTGGTTTCTGATATATCCTCACTCCCATTTCACTTGCTTCTTCGGTTTTGTGTGCAAGAATGTTCCAACAAATAGAAGCTGTCAACGCAGTCATTGCTGCACACCACAGACAAACTTTGTCACAAGAAGAATTAAAAATCATGGATGATTATGATCTTTGGATCCATCATATATACCTTCATCATCCTCAATCTTTTCATTATTACTTGACAATATGAAGTATCCATTAGGCCTTAAAATCCTGTTCATCTCCAGAAGAAGTTTACCACCTGAGGATAGAAAAAAGCTCAAATAATCATGACTCTAAAGAACTCATGACACTCTAATAGAACACTTACCATGAGAATGCCAGTGGACTCTGCAAGCAGAACAATGAATGGTATCGAAGACTCCACTAGGGAAAGGAAGCCTTCTATTCGCCAAAGCACTGACAAAAGTAGGAAACCCGCGCTCAAGAGAGACCTGTGCTAAGTCGACTAGATCGTCTTTTAAGCCTAGAGACACTGTCAAAACATTCTTATCCAGCAGTGCAGCTACAAAACTTGACTCTGAGCATCCGATGTCCAAGACTATACGAACATTCTTTCCCCATTCTATATCTGGTACCATCTATCAAAACAGCAATTCATGTTTTCAAACACTTCTCTTACACAAAGCTTGCCTCTAAACAAGTGATACTCACCTCTTGAATGAATTCAAGGTACTGAAGAACATTTCCGCTGAAGGCAGTCTTGTTCTGTGGAAAAGTTAGGTATTCACCGGACTCATTCACCCAGTTATGCTTCTTTATATATGCAGCTAACTTTGGATGCGCCACGTTCTTATACAATATCTGATGTAAATTAAAAAAAAAAAAGCATGAGATCAAAACTAAGTTAAATCAAAGAAAACCAACATAGAGATCAACAATCTTGACCTTAGATTTGCTTTCAGGCCAGGAAACAGGAGGATCATAGCCATCATGCGGTAAAGGAACAAGACACATTACAGGCTTCTTAGGACAACTCCTCTCTCTATGTCTGTAACTCTGAAGCCTCCCTATTAACCCATCGTTATCGATACATGGCATGTAATTATGCTTGCTCCTAGTGCTACACAGTCTCCAGCTATACTCAGCTTTAGGATCAAACACTGGACCTTTCCTCTTCCTTTTTTTAGCAATCTCTACTTCCTCCTTCTTTTCTTCCACTTCTTCATCTACTGATGCACTTGATTCGTCTCCGTTTCCATCAGACTCTCCTTCATTGCCATCTGATTCAGTTCCTTCCTCTCCATCTTCCTTATTAGACTCAGACTCCTCAGTTTCTGCTTCTACTTGTTCTTGTTCTTGAACCTCCTTAACCACAGCTTCTTCTTCTTCTACTACCACCACAGGCTTAGGCAATTCCTTCTTCTTATGTGGATGAGACACAACATGCTCCTTCTTTTTCTTGGTTTCATGTTTATGAACAGACCCACCAACGTGTCTCCCCTCTTTTGATTTCGAACCAGATTCAACTTTACTTTTCTCATGTGATTTGCTAGATTGAGATACCTCGTTACGAGCTGGCTTAGTGCGAGATGACACTGGCTCAGCTATGTCGTCGAAGCTTTCTCTCTGAACATTGAATGAAGAAGCGTAGGAAGATAAGAAGGACCAGAAGAAGACGAAGCAGAGACCCAGAACAACAATGAAGGCCATCTTCACCCAAATCCCACGTGGCTGTTTGATCCTGCGAGCGAAATGAGCAATCCCCATTTTTCTCTTTATCTCCATCATTATTGAAGACCACTTTCAACGCAAATGTGTGAACAACAGAGATCTCCAAAGAACACTTTAACCAAATTTGGGAGTAGCTCGGGGACCAAAAGGATCTGGTAAAGCTAAGCAAACGCTGAAGCTATAGTCACAGGTTTCACCAGGATCTAGGCGAGTTTCAAAGAGTCTTGAGCTCGAATTAGTGCCCAGATTGGAAAAAGCTGCTAAAAGAAGAAACTTTATTGATCTGGTCGAAATGAGATCATAAGTACGCAACAACAAATCTCAGATTTCTTACAGGGAAACTTGAAGAGACAGAGAGAGAGAACAGAACAAAGTATGAATCTTGCAGCACCCAAATCCAATCGTACAAATCAAGCTTGAGAAATATATGTAATCAATCACAGCTGAAAATTACAACTCTTTTTCTTCGGTAATATTTATCCTCAATGATATTTCTCGCTTTTTTCCATGTTTAGTTGAAAGTTGAAAAAGGAAAGAAAAAGTTGTGGAGTTCGGTAATAAAATAACTGAGCAGTGGTCAGAGCTAAGTCCGGTGACTGTCAAGAGCGGTGAGACAACCGGAGGTAACAGTTTCCTAGCAATTAAGCACAATGAGATTTAAGTAACTGAGCCCAGTGGGCTTTAAGGAATTGAGCTCAATGGGCCCAATGAGATGTTGATTACGATATTTTCAAGCAACTTTAGAAAATGAAATACGTAAATTTCAAATAAGAGAAAGCGTGGTAGAGAGAATTTCAACTTCCAATATAAATTGGGAAAGCATTTACCACTGTATTAGCCACATTCATAGGTGATAACGAAGTCAACAATGCTGTTCAACTTTAGTAGTATTTTAGATTTAGAAAATTTTCTAAATATATATTTCTTTTTCAGTGGTAAATTGTTTTATATAAATGTTAATGGATTTTTTCCCAGTCCACTAGCACTCCCCTCTTTCCAAAACTTGCTTTTGTGATAAAGATAAACACTCATTTATCACAAAATACAGTAGAAACTCTATAAATTAATACTCGATAAATTAATATACACGAAAAATCTCTATAAATTAATATAATTTCATAATCTCAAATTGAGTTTTTGGTTCAATTAGTATCTCGATAAATTAATATCTCTATAAATTAATAAAAAATTTATAATTTTGGTGTAGTCCCAACATTATTAATTTACAGAGGTTTCACTGTAACAAGTAATTTTAACGAATTTTATTCAATTAAAACTTGAGAGAAAAAAATAAGAAAGTTGGTGTTGTTCTACGTATCTACGAAAGTTCATTTTTGGCACACGCGCAAACATTTTCTAAAAAGAAGTATATTTACAGATACAGAGATGCTAAATTTTATACATTTTTTACTAATAAAAAAATACTGATTTCTTAAAAAAGAAAAAGAAAAAGAAAAAAAAAAACAGGTCACATGGCTCCTCACGTTCCTCGGGTCTCTATATTACTGTGTGCCTTCGTCAAGATTCCCTTGGACGGACCCCTCCACTTACCACAACCTTCGTGTCCGTTTCTCTTATATCTGAAGTTTCTGGGTTTCTCCTCTCCATTCTCAGACACAAAACCCTCGTATTCTCAGACATTTTGTTTTTTTTTTCTCAAATTCAAACCACTGAGTTTTGGTCGGTCTTCGTCAAAGTTGTCTCCTTTTTCAAAAAAAGGACGCCTGAATTTAATAATCTTCAGACAGCATTGTCTGAATCAGCTCCTTTCCGTACAAAAAACCAGTCTATTTTTCTCACCAGTCTTTTTTTCTCTGTCAGTTCAATAAATCTCAGACCTTTGACCATGGACGGTGCCGGAGAATCACGACTCGGCGGCGGCGACGGTGACGGTTCGGTCGGAGTACAGATCCGACAAACCCGGAGACTACCGGACTTTCTTCAGAGCGTGAATCTCAAGTACGTGAAGCTAGGCTACCACTACGTGATCTCCAACCTCTTAACCCTCTGTCTGTTCCCCCTCGCCGTCGTCATCTCCGTCCAAGCCTCTCAGACCAACCCCGACGATCTCCGCCACCTCTGGATCCATCTCCAGTACAATCTCGTCAGCATCATCGTCTGCTCCGCGATCCTCGTCTTCGGTCTAACCGTCTACGTCATGACCCGACCCAGACCCGTTTACCTCGTCGACTTCTCCTGCTACCTCCCTCCCGATCACCTCAAGGCTCCCTTCGCTCGCTTCATGGACCACTCTCGGCTCACAGGAGACTTCCAAGACTCCGCACTCGAGTTCCAGCGCAAGATCCTCGAGCGCTCTGGTCTGGGAGAAGACACTTACGTCCCCGAAGCGATGCATCACGTCCCTCCGAGGATCTCCATGGCTGCTGCGAGAGAAGAAGCTGAGCAGGTCATGTTCGGTGCGTTGGATAACCTTTTCGCTAACACTAGTATAAATCCGAAGGATATTGGGATTTTAGTAGTGAACTGTAGTCTCTTTAATCCTACTCCTTCGTTGTCTGCGATGATTGTGAACAAGTATAAGCTTAGAGGGAACATCAGAAGCTACAACCTCGGTGGGATGGGTTGCAGCGCGGGGGTTATAGCGGTTGATCTCGCGAAGGATATGTTGTTGGTTCACGGGAAGACTTATGCGGTTGTTGTCTCCACGGAGAACATAACTCAGAACTGGTACTTCGGTAACAACAAAGCGATGTTGATACCGAACTGCTTGTTTCGCGTCGGCGGCTCTGCGGTTCTGCTCTCGAACAGGTCTAGCGACAAGAGGAGGTCTAAGTACAAGCTTTCTCACGTGGTCAGGACGCACCGCGGAGCGGACGACAGAGCTTTCCGCTGCGTGTATCAAGAGCAGGACGATACGGGGAGAACGGGTGTTTCTTTGTCGAAAGATCTGATGGCGATTGCAGGGGAGACTCTCAAGACCAACATCACCACGTTGGGTCCTCTTGTTCTGCCGATAAGCGAGCAGATTCTCTTCTTCACGACTCTCGTTGTGAAGAAGCTTTTCAACGGTAAGGTGAAACCGTATATCCCGGATTTCAAACTTGCTTTCGAGCATTTTTGTATCCATGCTGGTGGAAGAGCCGTGATCGATGAGTTGGAGAAGAATCTGCAGCTTTCGCCGGTTCATGTGGAGGCTTCGAGGATGACTCTTCATAGGTTTGGGAATACGTCTTCGAGCTCGATTTGGTATGAGTTGGCTTACATAGAGGCGAAGGGAAGGATGAGGAGAGGTAACCGTGTGTGGCAGATTGCGTTTGGGAGTGGATTTAAATGTAACAGCGCGGTTTGGGAAGCTTTGAGGAATGTGAAACCTTCTAAGAACAGTCCATGGGAAGATTGTATTGATAAGTATCCTGTAACTTTAAGTTATTAGGCTTCGTTTTGAGGAACTTGGATGAACTCTTAAATACATTCCATGGTTGTTTCTTTAACAAAAAAAAAAACTTTAGATTTGATCTTTGGCAATGTCAATGTTCTTGTTGTTTTTATTATGTTTCCAGAGATTTTGTGATGTAATTTGAGTTGCATTTCTTGAGCTCATGAATTCAGATCTTGGTTGTGTAATGAAGAATTCACAATTAAAAAAATTAACTGAAAATAAGATGGTCTTGTAACCTTGACAATTGGTGAAACTGAAAACCATGTTGAATTGTGCGAATATGAGCGCACCACAAAATCATTTACGTGTTTAAAAGTAATGTGGTAACGGTCTTGTAACGTTTTATTAAATTGCTTCTGTGTCTTTGATATTAATGAGTAGTCAAATTGGACCGTAGAATATGCCAAGATTTTTGTTGAAAACAATACTTTAATTATTGTTTTGTTATTCAAACCTACCAGCCGTTTGCATTGGGAAAGAGTCCCTTCACACACCAAACAGCCAAAGTCCCAAAGCCATAGCGCTCACATGCTTTCTTTCATTGATACTCCAGTCCATTTATGTTTGATTGTCACTGTAAAGTATTGTTTCCAAATAAGTGTCGGTTTCAATTTAATGCAAAAATTATTAAAAAGATTTTCAAATTTATTTTTTCTATTGATTAAAATATAATTAGGTGTATAAGATAATATAATATGATTAGATATAGACTAGTGTATAAGATAATAAAATATAGTTTATTTTACTTGTATGGATTACTTATTTTTGGAGGTTACCGAAAGAAGATGATTTTAGTTATTTTCCATGGATATTGTGATGTATATGGAAGAATAGAAATGACAAAATCTACTTGAATAAGAATGGAAATCCGCAAGAGGTTCTGCGTATAGCTGAAGTGGAAGGTATGCTTTGGGTGGAAGCACAATTGATGGTGAATGGGCGACATGGAGGCCAGGCGCAGGTCTGTATCTTCTGTGGTGAGCCAGACGAGACGAGAGATCACCTCTTCTTCGCCTGTCCTTATACATATACACTATGGCTAAGAGTAGTTGGCAACCTTTTTGGCTCCGATCAGGACCCAGATTGGGAAACAACAATACAGAGTATGCTTGGGGGCTAATATGATCGTTTCACCTACATTCTTTTGAGGTTGGTGTTACAGATTGCGATCTACTTCATATGGCAATAACAGAACGACAGAAGGCATAATGGGACTGTAAAAACGGTGGATCAGCTTGCTCGGTTGATAGAGAAGACAGTGAAGAACAGAATCTCCTCTACAAAGTAATGGATTAATGCAGAGATGGTTTTCTGCTTATACTTTAGTTTTTAAAAATAAGCCTAGCAGTAGTTTATGCAAACTCATTCTTTGTACATAATATTTTCTTATGATGATCAATAAATTTAAAATTTCTTCAAAAAAAGAACTTATTGAGAAGTCTTTTAATAAAGAATGCACTAGAAAAAATTTGGAAAATCTTTTCAGAAGAATATTAAATTTAGGCTTTAGAAGATTTCTTGAGATGTCTTTAGAATAATTTTCTACATAAACAGTATATATCACAAAATAAAATTACACATTTTATTCATAAATTAAAGATCAAAAACTAAACAAGGAAGTTATAATGTTGAAATGATTAAGTTGAGATGTCTTAGTAAAAATATAAATTGATATTAAGTAGCAATGACATGACATGCTGAAAATGAGGGAATGAAATCAAAGATACTGAAATAAGAAGTGTACATATTTTTGGAGAATTCGTTCCCAATCTTACAGCATATTTTTTTCTGTGAATCTTTTTTTTTGCCGATGGTTTTATTTTAAAAGAAAAAAGAGAAGACTATGATTGAGTATATACTCTTTGTGGAATCTTCATCTTTAAACTCGAAAGAGTGGTTTTACTTTTACATTCAGTTAGCTAATTGTCAGCAAATTTTTCTTATTCTTTTTCATTTGTCTTTCTTTCCTTAAGGAACATACGGTAATTTCACTGGGGTTGAATTTTAAAGAATGGCTTGTTATCGATCATTTTTATAAAAAAAATTTAGAAATTTAATTCACTTTTAGATTCTTATTTTTGTGGAAATAATATTATTTTAGCCCAAACAGAAAAAAAAGTGACCAGAATATTAAGTTCAATTGGCCGGAATTAACTAAATACAATAAAAATACAAAAGTTCTTTGATTTTATTAACCATTATGTCTTTATTAACATTTATGTTATTCTTTAATATAAATAATGCAACAACCAAAACAAACATTTCAATACTTTATTTCTATGTCAACTTTAATAATTTATTATAAGGCTCCCAATAAAGATACTATAGTAATAAAGAACAAATGAAAAAGATACTTCAAAGATATCATGGTTGAGCATCATATTTATTCACCATACTTAACCAGCACGTTGACAAGGAATTGCGCAAATGCAATTCATAGGTAATTTGTTTTTTGACCCAAAACATGTACTCTTCGCCTTAGGTCCGCGTTTCTGTTGACACTGAGTTTGGCATTCAGAATCAACACACAACCCATTCTTGTTTACAGGGAGTTGTTGTTCATCACACAATTTTCTTTTTTCTAGTGCATTTGCCATCATTCCTGTTGAATATAAAATATCACTTTTTGTAGTTAAAATGAAAAAATAATAATTTTCTCTTTCTCTGGAATATGATTTTTTAACAAAAATATAAAATTTAATTATGAAAATTAAAAAACTGATTTTAAAATTTTATTTTAATAATTCTTACCAAAAGAAAAAGAGAGATTGAAGTAAAGAAAAAAAAGAGCATATATATGATTTAATCAACAAAGTTTTTTTTTCTTTGGTGAAGATATACTCTGAATAATTTCTGAATATTACTGATAAAGTGAGCGTAACGTATAAATATGTTTTTCTAATTATTTTTTTTTATTTTGAAAAAGTAACAAATTACTACGAAAATGTACAAATATAACACAATATATCATATTAAGTTACTTAAAGGGGCATTAATAGTTATGAAAACACACATGTTACTAAACTCGTATGCTTTTAAAAAACAACTGAAAGATAGAGGATAAAAAGTGGAAATATTTGTAACCATTTGTATATTACAGTTCTTCATAAAATATGAAGACCATGTGTATTTATAAAAAAAAAACCTCTAAACTTGGTGTTCTAGTTTTTATGGATGTTATGAAATTTACATGAAAGAGATACTTGAACTAACAACTTCTGCACTATATAAATTATGATGTATTTTACACAATATTTCCATAATGATATTTTAAAAGTATCAAAATTATATATTTAATATCAGTTTATTTTATAACGAGTATATGTAATATGTTAAGGTAAACTTAAAATATAAATACAAACCTAGCACAAGAATGTGAAGATAGTCAAGACTGTAAACGAGAGTTGAGGGGTTTTCCTCCTTTTATATGATAGAAGAGAATTGATAACGGTTTTAAACTCTAAAAGGAAAGGTTTTTGTTTTTTTTTTGTTTTGGCAACATGCATATATATGTGTATATATATATATAGCAAAAATAGCTAATTTAAGCAATTCACTATATTATGTTCCGCTTTAACCGAATCTAACTTTGAAAGAATTCCAAACTTTTTGTTCATCTATTATGGGAAAGCTTTAGACTCGTTCACTTATGTTTCTATAAATAAATAGAATGGTAAATGTCATATGCGTAAAACTAATATTTTTGATGTTGTCAAAATTTTTGTTATTTTGTGGTAGTTTCGAAAATTGTGGAATGATATGCACACTATAATGTAATTATGGGAATCAAAACTTGAGCTATTAAATTTAATCAAAAATATTCAACGATCAATTTTGTTGTGGTAGAGAGTCTCTTTGATATAATAATTTGAGATGTGTAATTAATCTCTACTAGATTTTAACTCGCACACCCGTACGGGCATTTGTTTTAACTTTTAAAAATGTAATGTATGTGTTCATTGTACATATATATTATGATATTAGTATTGGATTATTTTATTTTTTTTGTCAGCACTAGTATTGGATTATATTTGTTTTGAATGTTATTTTGTTTTCTAATATATACTAATTATATACAATATTGAATGCTGTTTTGTATCTTCGGACTTTTAGCACACAAAAAAATTATTATTAATACAATAAGTTATTATGTGAATTGTAATTTATTTTAATGTTAATTTTACATTATTCATGTACATTAATATTTAAAATTTTGAAAATAGTTATTATACATAATATAAACGGGCTACTTATTTTTGGATAGCAAATAAATTGATATAATTTAATATTTATGAAATGGTAAAATGATTTTATATCATATTATTTGTATTAATATATATATATATATATATATATATATATATGTGTGTGTGTGTGTGTGTGTGTGTGTATATAGAATCAATCACGGATAACATTAATTAGTTGTTTAATTTAACAACAAAAAATTGTTACTCCCTCCGTTTTCTTTTATAAGTCGTTTTAGAACCTTGCACATAGATTAAGAAAAACATAAATTTCTTATATTTTCTAAACAAAAACATAATTAATTATTTACCTAACCACAAATCAACCAATAAAAAATAGAAGACATATTATCATTGGTCATACAACATTAACTATTAATAAATTTTACATAGAAAACCGAAAACATCATATAATTTGGAACAAAAAATTTCCTATAAAACGACTTATAAAAGAAAATGGAGGGAGTAAGATATATTGTCATTTCTAACAATCATTAATGTTAATCATTATTAAAATTAATTGATTGTATTTTTAGGGAATATTTTGTTAAGATTAATTAATGCTAAAAATTAGGATTAGTTAGTTTCTAGTAGCATTAGGTGTAATTAAATTATTTTAAGCGTTAGTTCATATCGGCCCTTCAACTTTAAGAAGATAGATGTAAACAATGAGTCTGGGTGAAAAATAATAATACTATTTCGTCTATTTTATGCTTTTCCCTTTTTAGATGTAAGGTAAAAGTACTCTCTTCACCTAATAAATTCTTCTCCTTTCATAGATGCAGAAATTTGCTACAAATAGAATATACTATGATTTATGAGTGACTTATTTTTATTTTATTCCCTTTCTTTTCCGGTCTTCGCATAATTTTTCTTCATCTTCTAAAACAGACGAAAAGATAGCATGCCCAAAAACTAACGGTCAATTGCCTCATACATTGAAAACAACCTTGTCATTTTAACCTAGGACGGTGCTTCGACCCAATCCATTACTTTATTTTAGTTATCCTTTGTTTGGAATAGGAAGTTTCTAGTTTGCAATATAGTGGGATATGGGACATCTGCAGTATGCCTTCTCGGGTAATGCAGGACTGCTCAGTTAGATACAGCATGTGTTAGTCGGACGCGGATCAATCAAACACAGATCAAACACGGATTGGTTTGCGGTCTTACACAATTCTAAGTCCAGAGTCGAGCTCGTATATAGTATTTTAAAAAATTTGAATGGAGTTTCTACTTTATGGGATCCCACTTCCAGAATTTTATCAGCACGTATGTATAAAAATGTTATTATGGGAGATAATTAAAATCATATAACTATTAACATTTATAAATGATATCAATTAAGATCTAGTAATATTGTATACTTTCAACATAGATGAGTGAATGTAGATAAAGTCATGATATTCTTTGGTTCAGAGTTTGGTAACATATGTTATAGTATTTTTTGTGTTTTTAGGGTTATATTAAGAAATTTTACCTTTTTTAACATAACACAAACAAAGTACGAAAACTGCATAGAATAGATAATAGAAGTAATGGAGTTCCAATCACAAATATCTCTGGATCTTCTCTCCAACTCTCAAAATCTCTCTAAACTTTTGCTGTGAACACAAGAATACAAAAAAGCTCTCTTGTCTCCTAACACCTAGGCAAGTATTTATCTATTAGGTTAAAAACTCGTCAGGGGTAATCTTCTAATTTGGTGAAGTCTTGCGCTATAAGTCTGGAACCAAATCAGGCTTCTCGTGTTGGGGGCTATTCTTCTGCTTTACTTCTTTGTGGGAAAACTGGGCGAGACATTATATACTGAGAGGGGAGACTTTCTGGGATGTAAAGGATACAGGTTTGGTCTCTTGGGTCTGGAGGAAGTTACTAAAGCTAAAACCATTAGCCAAAAACTTCATTCGTATGAACATCGGTGATGGCCGCAATGTGAGGTTCTGGACTGATATATAGCACCCGCAGGGTCGTTCGATTGAGCTTGCTGGTGAGATTGGAACACAGAAGCTTGGTATAGCAAGGGAAGCTAAAGTTTGTGAAGTCTTACGCGATGCCGTGTGGCATTTCTGCAACTGTCGTGACCAACGTATTAGAGAAGTGACTCAGATTGTTACTACTTTCCCGCTAAGTCTATATGTATTGGAACCTGATAGTGTTTCTTGGAAATGGGGAGAAGCTGAATTTAAGGAAACGTTTGTAACGTCTGCAACTTGGCATCAACTGCATGGCCGCAAGGAAGAGGTTCGATGGCACAAACTGGTTTTTGTTTTCCCCAAGGTGTGCCTCGTTATGCTTTCATTACTTGGTTAGCTATTAAGGATAGACTTGCAACAGGTTATCGCACTAGACAGTGGGGCCAGGCGCAGGTCTGTATCTTCTGTGGTGAGTCGGACGAGACGAGAGATCACCTCTTCTTCGCCTGTCCTTATACATATACACTATGGCTAAGAGTAGTTGGCAACCTTTTTGGCTCCGATCAGGACCCAGATTGGGAAACAACAATACAGAGTATGCTTGGGGGCTAATATGATCGTTTCACCTACATTCTTTTGAGGTTGGTGTTACAGATTGCGATCTACTTCATATGGCAATAACAGAACGACAGAAGGCATAATGGGACTGTAAAAACGGTGGATCAGCTTGCTCGGTTGATAGAGAAGACAGTGAAGAACAGAATCTCCTCTACAAAGTATTTTTTGAAGCCAAAGCTACATGGATTAATGCAGAGATGGTTTTCTGCTTATACTTTAGTTTTTAAAAATAAGCCTAGCAGTAGTTTATACAAACTCATTCTTTGTACATAATATTTTCTTATGATGATCAATAAATTTAAAATTTCTTCAAAAAAAGAACTTATTGAGAAGTCTTCTAATAAAGAATGCACTAGAAAAAATTTGGAAAATCTTTTCAGAAGAATATTAAATTTAGGCTTTAGAAGATTTCTTGAGATGTCTTTAGAATAATTTTCTACATAAACAGTATATATCACAAAATAAAATTACACATTTTATTCATAAATTAAAGATCAAAAACTAAACAAGGAAGTTATAATGTTGAAATGATTAAGTTGAGATGTCTTTGTAAAAATATAAATTGATATTAAGTAGCAATGACATGACATGCTGAAAATGAGGGAATGAAATCAAAGATACTGAAATAAGAAGTGTACATATTTTTGGAGAATTCGTTCCCAATCTTACAGCATATTTTTTTCTGTGAATCTTTTTTTTTGCCGATGGTTTTATTTTAAAAGAAAAAAGAGAAGACTATGATTGAGTATATACTCTTTGTGGAATCTTCATCTTTAAACTCGAAAGAGTGGTTTTACTTTTACATTCAGTTAGCTAATTGTCAGCAAATGTTTCTTATTCTTTTTCATTTGTCTTTCTTTCCTTGAGGAACATACGGTAATTTCACTGGGGTTGAATTTTAAAGAATGGCTTGTTATCGATCATTTTTATAAAAAAATTTAGAAATTTAATTTCACTTTTAGATTCTTATTTTTGTGGAAATAATATTATTTTAGCCCAAACAGAAAAAGCAAGTGAACAGAATATTAAGTTCAATTGGCCGGAATTAACTAAATACAATAAAAATACAAAAGTTCTTTGATTTTATTAACCATTATGTCTTTATTAACATTTATGTTATTCTTTAATATAAATAATGCAACAACCAAAACAAACATTTCAATACTTTATTTCTATGTCAACTTTAATAATTTATTATAAGGCTCCCAATAAAGATACTATAGTAATAAAGAACAAATGAAAAAGATACTTCAAAGATATCATGGTTGAGCATCATATTTATTCACCATACTTAACCAGCACGTTGACAAGGAATTGCGCAAATGCAATTCATAGGTAATTTGTTTTTTGACCCAAAACATGTACTCTTCGCCTTAGGTCCGCGTTTCTGTTGACACTGAGTTTGGCATTCAGAATCAACACACAACCCATTCTTGTTTACAGGGAGTTGTTGTTCATCACACAATTTTCTTTTTTCTAGTGCATTTGCCATCATTCCTGTTGAATATAAAATATCACTTTTTGTAGTTAAAATGAAAAAATAATAATTTTCTCTTTCTCTGGAATATGATTTTTTAACAAAAATATAAAATTTAATTATGAAAATTAAAAAACTGATTTTAAAATTTTATTTTAATAATTCTTACCAAAAGAAAAAGAGAGATTGAAGTAAAGAAAAAAAGAGCATATATATGATTTAATCAACAAAGTTTTTTTCTTTGGTGAAGATATACTCTGAATAATTTCTGAATATTACTGATAAAGTGGTAGCGATATAAATATGTTTTTCTAATTATTTTTTTTATTTTGAAAAAGTAACAAATTACTACTGAAAATGTACAAATATAACACAATATATCATATTAAGTTACTTAAAGGGGCATTAATAGTTATGAAAACACACATGTTACTAAACTCGTATGCTTTTAAAAAACAACTGAAAGATAGAGGATAAAAAGTGGAAATATTTGTAACCATTTGTATATTACAGTTCTTCATAAAATATGAAGACCATGTGTATTTATAAAAAAAAACCTCTAAACTTGGTGTTCTAGTTTTTATGGATGTTATGAAATTTACATGAAAGAGATACTTGAACTAACAACTTCTGCACTATATAAATTATGATGTATTTTACACAATATTTCCATAATGATATTTTAAAAGTATCAAAATTATATATTTAATATCAGTTTATTTTATAACGAGTATATGTAATATGTTAAGGTAAACTTAAAATATAAATACAAACCTAGCACAAGAATGATGAAGATAGTCAAGACTGTAAACGAGAGTTGAGGGGTTTTCCTCATTTTATATGATAGAAGAGAATTGATAACGGTTTTAAACTCTAAAAGGAAAGGTTTTTGTTTTTTTTTTTTTTGGCAACATGCATATATATGTGTATATATATATATAGCAAAAATAGCTAATTTAAGCAATTCACTATATTATGTTCCGCTTTAACCGAATCTAACTTTGAAAGAATTCCAAACTTTTTGTTCATCTATTATGGGAAAGCTTTAGACTCGTTCACTTATGTTTCTATAAATAAATAGAATGGTAAATGTCATATGCGTAAAACTAATATTTTTGATGTTGTCAAAATTTTTGTTATTTTGTGGTAGTTTGGAAAATTGTGGAATGATATGCACACTATAATGTAATTATGGGAATCAAAACTTGAGCTATTAAATTTAATCAAAAATATTCAACGATCAATTTTGTTGTGGTAGAGAGTCTCTTTGATATAATAATTTGAGATGTGTAATTAATCTCTACTAGATTTTAACTCGCACACCCGTACGGGCATTTGTTTTAACTTTTAAAAATGTAATGTATGTGTTCATTGTACATATATATTATGATATTAGTATTGGATAATTTTTTTTTTCAGCACTAGTATTGGATTATATTTGTTTTGAATGTTATTTTGTTTTCTAATATATACTAATTATATACAATATTGAATGCTGTTTTGTATCTTCGGACTTTTAGCACACAAAAAAATTATTATTAATACAATAAGTTATTATGTGAATTATAATTTATTTTAATGTTAATTTTACATTATTCATGTACATTAATATTTAAAATTTTGAAAATAGTTATTATACATAATATAAACGGGCTACTTATTTTTGGATAGCAAATAAATTGATATAATTTAATATTTATGAAATGGTAAAATGATTTTATATCATATTATTTGTATTAATATATATATATATATATATATATATATATATATATATATATATGTGTGTGTGTGTGTATATAGAATCAATCACGGATAACATTAATTAGTTGTTTAATTTAACAACAAAAAATTGTTACTCCCTCCGTTTTCTTTTATAAGTCGTTTTAGAACCTTGCACATAGATTAAAAAAAACATAAATTTCTTATATTTTCTAAACAAAAACATAATTAATTATTTACCTAACCACAAATCAACCAATAAAAAATAGAAGACATATTATCATTGGTCATACAACATTAACTATTAATAAATTTTACATAGAAAACCGAAAACGTCATATAATTTGGAACAAAAAATTTCCTCTAAAACGACTTATAAAAGAAAATGGAGGGAGTAAGATATATTGTCATTTCTAACAATCATTAATGTTAATCATTATTAAAATTAATTGATTGTATTTTTAGGGAATATTTTGTTAAGATTAATTAATGCTAAAAATTAGGATTAGTTAGTTTCTAGTAGCATTAGGTGTAATTAAATTATTTTAAGCGTTAGTTCATATCGGCCCTTCAACTTTAAGAAGATAGATGTAAACAATGAGTCTGGGTGAAAAATAATAATACTATTTCGTCTATTTTATGCTTTTCCCTTTTTAGATGTAAGGTAAAAGTACTCTCTTCACCTAATAAATTCTTCTCCTTTCATAGATGCAGAAATTTGCTACAAATAGAATATACTATGATTTATGAGTGACTTATTTTTATTTTATTCCCTTTCTTTTCCGGTCTTCGCATAATTTGTCTTCATCTTCTAAAACAGACGAAAAGATAGCATGCCCAAAAACTAACGGTTAATTGCCTCAGACATTGAAAACAACCTTGTCATTTTAACCTAGGACGGTGCTTCGACCCAATCCATTACTTTATTTTAGTTATCCTTTGTTTGGAATAGGAAGTTTCTAGTTTGCAATATAGTGGGATATGGGACATCTGCAGTATGCCTTCTCGGGTAATGCAGGACTGCTCAGTTAGATACAGCATGTGTTAGTCGGACGCGGATCAATCAAACACAGATCAAACACCGATTGGTTTGCGGTCTTACACAATTCTAAGTCCAGAGTCGAGCTCGTATATAGTATTTTAAAAAATTTGAATGGAGTTTCTACTTTATGGGATCCCACTTCCAGAATTTTATCAGCACGTATGTATAAAAATGTTTTTATGGGAGATAATTAAAATCATATAACTATTAACATTTATAAATGATATCAATTAAGATCTAGTAATATTGTATACTTTCAACATAGATGAGTGAATGTAGATAGAGTCATGATATTCTTTGGTTTAGAGTTTGGTAACATATGTTATAGTATTTTTTGTGTGTTTTAGGGTTATATTAAGAAATTTTACCTTTTTTAACATAACACAAACAAAGTACGAAAACTGCATAGAATAGATAATAGAAGTAATGGAGTTCCAATCACAAATATCTCTGGATCTTCTCTCCAACTCTCAAAATCTCTCTAAACTTTTGCTGTGAACACAAGAATACAAAAAAAGCTCTCTTGTCTCCTAACACCTAGGCAAGTATTTATCTATTAGGTTAAAAACTCGTCAGGGGTAATCTTCTAATTTGGTGAAGTCTTGCACTATAAGTCTGGAACCAAATCAGGCTTCTCGTGTTGGGGGCTATTCTTCTGCTTTACTTCTTTGTGGGGAAACTGGGCGTGACATTATATACTGAGAGGGGAGACTTTCTGGGATGTAAAGGATACAGGTTTGGTCTCTTGGGTTTGGAGGAAGTTACTAAAGCTAAAACCATTAGCCAAAAACTTCATTCGTATGAACATCCGTGATGGCCGCAATGTGAGGTTCTGGACTGATATATAGCACCCGCAGGGTCGTTCGATTGAGCTTGCTGGTGAGATTGGAACACAGAAGCTTGGTATAGCAAGGGAAGCTAAAGTTTGTGAAGTCTTACGCGATGCCGTGTGGCATTTCTGCAACTGTCGTGACCAACGTATTAGAGAAGTGACTCAGATTGTTACTACTTTCCGCTAAGTCTATATGTATTGGAACCTGATAGTGTTTCTTGGAAATGGGGAGAAGCTGAATTTAAGGAAACGTTTGTAGCGTCTGCAACTTGGCATCAACTGCATGGCCGCAAGGAAGAGGTTCGATGGCACAAACTGGTTTTTGTTTTCCCCAAGGTGTGCCTCGTTATGCTTTCATTACTTGGTTAGCTATTAAGGATAGACTTGCAACAGGTTATCGCACTAGACAGTGGGGCCAGGCGCAGGTCTGTATCTTCTGTGGTGAGTCGGACGAGGCGAGATCACCTCTTCTTAGCCTGTCCTTATACATATACACTATGGCTAAGAGTAGTTGGCAACCTTTTGGCTCGATCAGGACCCAGATTGGGAAACAACAATACAGAGTATGCTTGGGGGCTAATATGATCGTTTCACCTACATTCTTTTGAGGTTGGTGTTACAGATTGCGATCTACTTCATATGGCAATAACAGAACGACAGAAGGCATAATGGGACTGTAAAAACGGTGGATCAGCTTGCTCGGTTGATAGAGAAGACAGTGAAGAACAGAATCTCCTCTACAAAGTATTTTTTGAAGCCAAAGCTACATGGATTAATGCAGAGATGGTTTTCTGCTTATACTTTAGTTTTTAAAAATAAGCCTAGCAGTAGTTTATACAAACTCATTCTTTGTACATAATATTTTCTTATGATGATCAATAAATTTAAAATTTCTTCAAAAAAAGAACTTATTGAGAAGTCTTCTAATAAAGAATGCACTAGAAAAAATTTGGAAAATCTTTTCAGAAGAATATTAAATTTAGGCTTTAGAAGATTTCTTGAGATGTCTTTAGAATAATTTTCTACATAAACAGTATATATCACAAAATAAAATTACACATTTTATTCATAAATTAAAGATCAAAACTAAACAAGGAAGTTATAATGTTGAAATGATTAAGTTGAGATGTCTTTGTAAAAATATAAATTGATATTAAGTAGCAATGACATGACATGCTGAAAATGAGGGAATGAAATCAAAGATACTGAAATAAGAAGTGTACATATTTTTGGAGAATTCGTTCCCAATCTTACAGCATATTGTTTTCTGTGAATCTTTTTTTTTGCCGATGGTTTTATTTTGAAAGAAAAAAGAGACGACTATGATTGAGTATATACTCTTTGTGGAATCTTCATCTCTAAATTCGAAAGAGTGGTTTTACTTTTACATTCAGTTAGCTAATTGTCAGCAAATTTTTCTTATTCTTTTTCATTTGTCTTTCTTTCCTTAAGGAACATACGGTAATTTCACTGGGGTTGAATTTTAAAGAATGGCTTGTTATCGATCATTTTTATAAAAAAATTTAGAAATTTAATTTCACTTTTAGATTCTTATTTTAGTGGAAATAATATTATTTTAGCCCAAACAGAAAAAACAAGTGACCAGAATATTAAGTTCAATTGGCCGGAATTAACTAAATACAATAAAAATACAAAAGTTCTTTGATTTTATTAACCATTATGTCTTGATTAACATTTATGTTATTCTTTAATATAAATAATGCAACAACCAAAACAAACATTTCAATACTTTATTTCTATGTCAACTTTAATAATTTATTATAAGGCTCCCAATAAAGATACTATAGTAATAAAGAACAAATGAAAAAGATACTTCAAAGATATCATGGTTGAGCATCATATTTATTCACCATACTTAACCAGCCGTTGACAAGGAATTGCAAATGCAATTCATAGGTAATTGTTTTTGACCCAAAACATGTACTCTTAGCCTTAGGTCCGCGTTTCTGTTGACACTGAGTTTGGCATTCAGAATCAACACACAACCCATTCTTGTTTACAGGGGTTGTTGTTCATCACACAATTTTCTTTTTCTAGTGCATTTGCCATCATTCCTGTTGAATATAAAATATCACTTTTTGTAGTTAAAATGAAAAAATAATAATTTTCTCTTTCTCTGGAATATGATTTTTTAACAAAAAATATAAAATTTAATTATGAAAATTAAAAAACTGATTTTAAAATTTTATTTTAATAATTCTTACCAAAAGAAAAAGAGAGATTGAAGTAAAGAAAAAAAGAGCATATATATGATTTAATCAACAAAGTTTTTTTTCTTTGGTGAAGATATACTCTGAATAATTTATGAATATTACGGATAAAGTAAGCGTAACGTATAAATATGTTTTTCTAATTATTTTTTTTATTTTGAAAAAGTAACAAATTACTACAAAAATGTACAAATATAACACAATATATCATATTATGTTACTTAAAGGGGCATTAATAGTTTTGAAAACACACATGTTACTAAAGTCGTATGCTTTTAAAACTAAAAGATAGATGATAAAAAGTTGAAATATTTGTAACCATTTGTATATTACAGTTCTTCATAAAATATGAAGACCATGTGTATTTATAAAAAAAACCTCTAAACTTGGTGTTCTAGTTTTTATGGATGTTATGAAATTTACATGAAAGAGATACTTGAACTAACAACTTCTGCACTATATAAATTATGATGTATTTTACACAATATTTCCATAATGATATTTTAAAAGTATCAATATATATTTAATATCAATTTATTTTATAACGAGTATATATAATATGTTAAGGTAAACTTAAAATATAAATACAAACCTAGCACAAGAATGATGAAGATAGTCAAGACTGTAAACGAGAGTTGAGGGGTTTTCCTCATTTTATATGATAGAAGAGAATTGATAACGGTTTTAAACTCTAAAAGGAAAGGTTTTTGTTTTTGTTTTTTTTTTGTTTTGGGACCATGCATATATATGTGTATATATATATAGCAAAAATAGCTAATTTAAGCAATTCACTATATTATGTTCCGCTTTAACCGAATCTAACTTTGAAAGAATTCCAAACTTTTTGTTCATCTATTATGGAAAAGCTTTAGACTCGTTCACTTATGTTTCTATAAATAAATAGAATGGTAAATGTCATATGCGTAAAACTAATATTTTTGATGTTGTCAAAAATTTTGTTATTTTGTGGTAGTTTGGAAAATTGTGGAATGATATGCACACTATAAAGTAATTACGGGAATCAAAACTTGAGCTATTAAATTTAATCAAAAATATTAAACGGTCAATTTTTTTGTGGTAGAGAATCTCTTTGATATAATAATTTGAGATGTGTAATTAATCTCTACTAGATTTTAACTCGCACACCCGTACGGGCATTTGTTTTAACTTTTAAAAATGTAATGTTTGTGTTCATTTTACATATATATTATGATATTAGTATTGTATTATTTTATTTTTTTGTCAGCACTAGTATTGGATTATTATTTGTTTTGAATGTTATTTTGTTTTCTAATATATACTAATTATATACAATATTGAATGCTGTTTTGTATCTTCGGACTTTTAGCTCACAAAAAAATTATTATTAATACAATAAGTTATTATGTGAATTGTAATTTATTTTAATGTTAATTTTACATTATTCATGTACATTAATATTTAAAATTTTGAAAATAGTTATTATACATAATATAAACAGGCTACTTATTTTTGGATAGCAAATAAATTGATATAATTTAATATTTGTGAAATGGTAAAATGATTTTATATCATTTTATTTGTATTAATTTATATATATGTGTATATAGAATCAATCACGGATAACATTAATTAGTTGTTTAATTTAACAACAAAAAATTGTTACTCCCTCCGTTTTCTTTTATAAGTCGTTTTAGAACCTTGCACATAGATTAAGAAAAACATAAATTTCTTATATTTTCTAAACAAAAACATAATTAATTATTTACCTAAACACAAATCAACCAATAAAAAAATAGAAGACATATTATCATTGGTCATACAACATTAACTATTAATAAATTTTACATAGAAAACCGAAAATGTCATATAATTTGAAAAAAAAAGTTTCCTCTAAAACGACTTATAAAAGAAAACAGAGGGAGTAAGATGTATTGTCATTTCTAACAATCATAATGTTAATCATTATTAAAATTAATTGATTGTATTTTTAGGGAAGATTTTGTTAAGATTAATTAATGCTAAAAATTAGGATTAGTTAGTTTCTAGTAGCATTAGGTGTAATTAAATTATTTTAAGGGTTAGTTCATATCGACCCTTCAACTTTAAGAAGATAGATGTAAACAATGAGTCTGGGTAAAAAATAATAATACTATTTCGTCTATTTTATGCTTTTCCCTTTTTAGATGTAAGGTAAAAGTACTCTCTTCACCTAATAAATTCTTCTCCTTTCATAGATGCAGAAATTTGCTACAAATAGAATATACTATGATTTATGAGTGACTTATTTTTATTTTATTCCCTTTCTTTTCCGGTCTTCGCATAATTTGTCTTCATCTTCTAAAACAGACGAAAAGATAGCATGCCCAAAAACTAACGGTCAATTGCCTCAGACATTGAAAACAACCTTGTCATTTTAACCTAGGGCGGTGCTTGACCAATCCATTACTTTATATTAGTTATCCTTTGATTGGAATAGGAAGTTTCTAGTTTGCAATATAGTGGGATATGGGACATCTACAGTATGCCTTCTCGGGTAATGCAGGACTGCTCAGTTAGATACAGCATGTGTTAGTCGGACGCGGATCAATCAAACACAGATCAAACACCGATTGGTTTGCGGTCTTACACAATTCTAAGTCCAGAGTCGAGCTCGTATATAGTATTTTAAAAAATTTGAATGGAGTTTCTACTTTATGGGATCCCACTTCCAGAATTTTATCAGCACGTATGTATAAAAATGTTTTATGGGAGATAATTAAAATCATATAACTGTAAACATTTATAAATGATATCAATTAAGATATAGTAATATTGTATACTTTCAACATAGATGAGTGAATGTAGATTGAATCATGATATTCTTTGATTTAGAGTTTGGTAACATATGTTATAGTATTTTTTGTGTGTTTTAGGGTTATATTAAGAAATTTTACCTTTTTTAACATAACACAAACAAAGTAAGAGAACTGCATAGAATAGATAATAGAAGTAATGGAGTTCCAATCACAAATCTCTTTGGATCTTCTCTCCAACTCTCAAAATCTCTCTAAACTTTTGCTGTGAACACAAGAATACAAAAAAAGCTCTCTTGTCTCCTAACACCTAGGCAAGTATTTATATATTAGGTTAAAAACTCGTCAGGGGTAATCTTCTAATTTGGTGAAGTCTTGAGCTATAAGTCTGGAACCAAATCAGGCTTCTCGTGTTGGGGGCTATTCTCCTGCTTTACTTCTTTGTGGGGAAACTGGGCGAGACATTATATACTGAGAGGGGAGACTTTCTGGGATGTAAAGGATACATGTTTGGTCTCTTGGGTTTGGAGGAAGTTACTAAAGCTAAAACCATTAGCCAAAAACTTCATTCGTATGAACATCCGTGATGGCCGCAATGTGAGGTTCTGGACTGATATACGGCACCCGCAGGGTCGTTCGATTGAGCTTGCTGGTGAGATTGGAACACAGAAGCTTGGTATACCAAGGGAAGCTAAAGTTTGTGAAGTCTTACGCGATGGCGTGTGGCATTTCTGCATCTGTCGTGACCAACGTATTAGAGAAGTGACTCAGATTGTTACTACTTTCCCGCTAAGTCTATATGTATTGGAACCTGATAGTGTTTCTTGGAAATGGGGAGAAGCTGAATTTAAGGAAACGTTTGTAACGTCTGCAACTTGGCATCAACTGCATGGCCGCAAGGAAGAGGTTCGATGGCAAAAACTGGTTTTGGTTTCCCCAAGGTGTGCCTCGTTATGCTTTCATTACTTGGTTAGCTATTAAGGATAGACTTGCAACAGGTTATCGCACTCGACAGTGGGGCCAGGCGCAGGTCTGTATCTTCTGTGGTGAGCCAGACGAGACGAGAGATCACCTCTTCTTCGCCTGTCCTTATACATATACACTATGGCTAAGAGTAGTTGGCAACCTTTTTGGCTCCGATCAGGACCCAGATTGGGAAACAACAATACAGAGTATGCTTGGGGGCTAATATGATCGTTTCACCTACATTCTTTTGAGGTTGGTGTTACAGATTGCGATCTACTTCATATGGCAATAACAGAACGACAGAAGGCATAATGGGACTGTAAAAACGGTGGATCAGCTTGCTCGGTTGATAGAGAAGACAGTGAAGAACAGAATCTCCTCTACAAAGTATTTTTTGAAGCCAAAGCTACATGGATTAATGCAGAGATGGTTTTCTGCTTATACTTTAGTTTTTAAAAATAAGCATAGTAGTAGTTTATACAAACTCATTCTTTGTACATAATATTTTCTTATGATGATCAATAAATTTAAAATTTCTTCAAAAAAGAACTTATTGAGAAGTCTTCTAATAAAGAATGCACTAGAAAAAATTTGGAAAATCTTTTCAGACGAATATTAAATTTAGGCTTTAGAAGATTTCTTGAGATGTCTTTAGAATAATTTTCTACATAAACAGTATATATCACAAAATAAAATTACACATTTTATTCATAAATTAAATATCAAAAACTAAACAAGGAAGTTATAATGTTGAAATGATTAAGTTGAGATGTCTTTGTAAAAATATAAATTGATATTAAGTAGCAATGACATGACATGCTGAAAATGAGGGAATGAAATCAAAGATACTGAATTAAGAAGTGTACATATTTTTGGAGAATTCGTTCCCAATCTTACAGCATATTTTTTTTCTGTGAATCTTTTTTTTTGCCGATGGTTTTATTTTAAAAGAAAAAAGAGAAGACTATGATTGAGTATATATTCTATGTGGAATCTTCATCTTTAAACTCGAAAGAGTGGTTTTACTTTTACATTCAGTTAGCTAATTGTCAGCAAATTTTTCTTATTCTTTTTCATTTGTCTTTCTTTCCTTGAGGAACATACGATAATTTCACTGGGGTTGAATTTTAAAGAATGGCTTATAAAAAAAATTAGAAATTTAATTTCACTTTTAGATTCTTATTTTTGTGGAAATAATATTATTTTAGCCCAAACAGAAAAAATAAGTGAACAGAATATTAAGTTCAATTGGCCGGAATTAACTAAATACAATAAAAATACAAAAGTTCTTTGATTTTACTAACCATTATGTCTTGATTAACATTTATGTTATTCTTTAATATAAATAATGCAAAAAATCCAAAACAAACATTTCAATACTTTATTTCTATGTCAACTTTAATAATTTATTATAAGGCTCCCAATAAAGATACTATAGTAATAAAGAAAAAATGAAAAAGATACTTCAAAGATATCATGGTTGAGCATCATATTTATTCACCATACTTAACCAGCACGTTGACAAGGAATTGCGCAAATGCAATTCATAGGTAATTAATTTTTTGACCCAAAACATGTACTCTTCGCCTTAGGTCCGCGTTTCTGTTGACACTGAGTTTGGCATTCAGAATCAACACACAACCCATTTTTGTTTACAGGGAGTTGTTGTTCATCACACAATTTTCTTTTTTCTAGTGCATTTGCCATCATTCCTGTTGAAAATAAAATATCACTTTTTGTAGTTAAAATGAAAAAATAATAATTTTCTCTTTCTCTGGAATATGATTTTTTAACAAAAATATAAAATTTAATTATGAAAATTAAAAAACTGATTTTAAAATTTTATTTCAATAATTCTTACAAAAAGAAAAAGAGAGATTGAAGTAAAGAAAAAAAAAAGAGCATATATATGATTTAATCAACAAAGTATTTTTTTCTCTCTTTGGTGAAGATATATCTGAATAATTTCTGAATATTACTGATAAAGTGAGTGTAACGTATAAATATGTTTTTCTAATTATTATTTTTTTATTTTGAAAAAGTAACAAATTACTACGAAAATGTACAAATATAACACAATATATCATATTAAGTTACTTAAAGGGGCATTAATAGTTATGAAAACACACATGTTACTAAACTCGTATGCTTTTAAAAAACAACTGAAAGATAGATGATAAAAAGTGGAAATATTTGTAACCATTTGTATATTACAGTTCTTCATAAAATATGAAGACCATGTGTATTTATAAAAAAAACCTCTAAACTTGGTGTTCTAGTTTTTATGGATGTTATGAAATTTACATGAAAGAGATACTTGAACTAACAACTTCTGCACTATATAAATTATGATGTATTTTACACAATATTTCCATAATGATATTTTAAAAGTATCAAAATTATATATTTAATATCAGTTTATTTTATAACGAGTATATATAATATGTTAAGGTAAACTTAAAATATAAATACAAACCTAGCACAAGAATGATGAAGATAGTCAAGACTGTAAACGAGAGTTGAGGGGTTTTCCTCATTTTATATGATAGAAGAGAATTGATAACGGTTTTAAACTTTAAAAGGAAAGGTTTTTGTTTTTTTTTTGTTTTGGGACCATGCATATATATGTGTATATATATATATAGCAAAAATAGCTAATTTAAGCAATTCACTATATTATGTTGCGCTTTAACCGAATCTAACTTTGAAAGAATTCCAAACTTTTTGTTCATCTATTATGGAAAAGCTTTAGACTCGTTCACTTATGTTTCTATAAATAAATAGAATGGTAAATGTCATATGCGTAAAACTAATATTTTTGATGTTGTCAAAATTTTTGTTATTTTGTGGTAGTTTGGAAAATTGTGGAATGTTATGCACACTATAATGTAATTATGGGAATCAAAACTTGAGCTATTAAATTTAATCAAAAATATTCAACGGTCAATTTTGTTGTGGTAGAAAATCTCTTTGATATAATAATTTGAGATGTGTAATTAATCTCTACTAGATTTTAACTCGCACACCCGTACGGGCATTTGTTTTAACTTTTAAAAATGTAATGTATGTGTTCATTGTACATATATATTATGATATTAGTATTGGATTATTTTATTTTTTTTGTCAGCACTAGTATTGGATTATTATTTGTTTTGAATGTTATTTTGTTTTTTAATATATACTAATTATATACAATATTGAATGCTGTTTTGTATCATCGGACTTTTAGCACACAAAAAAATTATTAGTAATATAATAAGTTATTATGTGAATTGTTATTTATTTTAATGTTAATTTTACATTATTCATGTACATTAATATTTAAAATTTTGAAAATAGTTATTATACATAATATAAACGGGCTACTTATTTTTGGATAGCAAATAAATTGATATGTTTTAATATTTATGAAATGGTAAAATGATTTTATATCATATTATTTGTATTAATATATATATATGTATATATAGAATCCATCACGGATAACATTAATTAGTTGTTTAATTTAACAACAAAAAATTGTTACTCCCTCCGTTTTCTTTTATAAGTCGTTTTAGAACCTTTCACATAGATTAAGAAAAACATAAATTTCTTATATTTTCTAAACAAAAACATAATTAATTATTTACCTAACCACAAATCAACCAATAAAAAAATAGAAGACATATTATCATTGGTCATACAACATTAACTATTAATAAATTTTACATAGAAAACCGAAAATGTCATATAATTTAAAACAAAAAATTTCCTCTAAAACGACTTATAAAAGAAAACGGAGGGAGTAAGATATATTGTCATTTCTAACAATCATTAATGTTAATCATTATTAAAATTAATTGATTGTATTTTTAGGGAAGATTTTGTTAAGATTAATTAATGCTAAAAATTAGGATTAGTTAGTTTCTAGTAGCATTAGGTGTAATTAAATTATTTTAAGGGTTAGTTCATATCGACCCTTCAACTTTAAGAAGATAGATGTAAACAATGAGTCTGGGTAAAAAATAATAATACTATTTCGTCTATTTTATGCTTTTCCCTTTTTAGATGTAAGGTAAAAGTACTCTCTTCACCTAATAAATTCTTCTCCTTTCATAGATGCAGAAATTTGCTACAAATAGAATATACTATGATTTATGAGTGACTTATTTTTATTTTATTCCCTTTCTTTTCCGGTCTTCGCATAATTTGTCTTCATCTTCTAAAACAGACGAAAAGATAGCATGCCCAAAAACTAACGGTCAATTGCCTCAGACATTGAAAACAACCTTGTCATTTTAACCTAGGACGGTGCTTCGACCCAATCCATTACTTTATATTAGTTATCCTTTGATTGGAATAGGAAGTTTCTAGTTTGCAATATAGTGGGATATGGGACATCTACAGTATGCCTTCTCGGGTAATGCAGGACTGCTCAGTTAGATACAGCATGTGTTAGTCGGACGCGGATCAATCAAACACAGATCAAACACCGATTGGTTTGCGGTCTTACACAATTCTAAGTCCAGAGTCGAGCTCGTATATAGTATTTTAAAAAATTTGAATGGAGTTTCTACTTTATGGGATCCCACTTCCAGAATTTTATCAGCACGTATGTATAAAAATGTTTTTATGGGAGATAATTAAAATCATATAACTGTAAACATTTATAAATGATATCAATTAAGATATAGTAATATTGTATACTTTCAACATAGATGAGTGAATGTAGATTGAATCATGATATTCTTTGGTTTAGAGTTTGGTAACATATGTTATAGTATTTTTTGTGTGTTTTAGGGTTATATTAAGAAATTTTACCTTTTTTAACATAACACAAACAAAGTAAGAAAACTGCATAGAATAGATAATAGAAGTAATGGAGTTCCAATCACAAATCTCTTTGGATCTTCTCTCCAACTCTCAAAATCTCTAAACTTTTGCTGTGAACACAAGAATACAAAAAAGCTCTCTTGTCTCCTAACACCTAGGCAAGTATTTATATATTAGGTTAAAAACTCGTCAGGGGTAATCTTCTAATTTGGTGAAGTCTTGAGCTATAAGTCTGGAACCAAATCAGGCTTCTCGTGTTGGGGGCTATTCTCCTGCTTTACTTCTTTGTGGGGAAACTGGGCGAGACATTATATACTGAGAGGGGAGACTTTCTGGGATGTAAAGGATACATGTTTGGTCTCTTAGGTTTGGAGGAAGTTACTAAAGCTAAAACCATTAGCCAAAACTTCATTCGTATGAACATCCGTGATGGCGCAATGTGAGGTTCTGGACTGATATACGGCACCCGCAGGGTCGCTCGATTGAGCTTGCTGGTGAGATTGGAACACAGAAGCTTGGTATACCAAGGAAGCTAAAGTTTGTGAAGTCTTCTGCGATGGCGTGTGGCATTTCTGCAACTGTCGTGACCAACGTATTAGAGAAGTGACTCAGATTGTTACTACTTTCCCGCTAAGTCTATATGTATTGGAACCTGATAGTGTTTCTTGGAAATGGGGAGAAGCTGAATTTAAGGAAGCGTTTGTAACGTCTGCAACTTGGCATCAACTGCATGGCGCAAGGAAGAGGTTCGATGGCACAAACTGGTTTTGGTTTCCCAAGGTGTGCCTCGTTATGCTTTCATTACTTGGTTAGCTATTAAGGATAGACTTGCAACAGGTTATCGTACTTTCGACAGTGGGGCCAGAAGCATGTCTGTATCTTCTGTGGTGAGCCAGGCGAGGCGAGAGATCACCTCTTCTTCGCCTGTCCTTATACATATACACTATGGCTAAGAGTAGTTGGCAACCTTTTGGCTCGATCAGGACCCAGATTGAAACAACAATACAGAGTATGCTTGGGGCTAATATGATCGTTTCACCTACATTCTTTTGAGGTTGGTGTTACAGATTGCGATCTACTTCATATGGCAATAACAGAACGACAGAAGGCATAATGGGACTGTAAAAGCGGTGGATCAGCTTGCTCGGTTGATAGAAGACAGTGAAGAACAGAATCTCCTCTACAAAGTATTTTTTGAAGCCAAAGCTACATGGATTAATGCAGAGATGGTTTTCTGCTTATACTTTAGTTTTTAAAAATAAGGCTAGTAGTAGTTTATACAAACTCATTCTTTGTACATAATATTTTCTTATGATGATCAATAAATTTAAAATTTCTTCAAAAAAGAACTTATTGAGAAGTCTTCTAATAAAGAATGCACTAGAAAAAATTTGGAAAATCTTTTCAGATCTAATATTAAATTTAGGCTTTAGAAGATTTCTTGAGATGTCTTTAGAATAATTTTCTACATAAACAGTATATATCACAAAATAAAATTACACATTTTATTCATAAATTAAATATCAAAAACTAAACAAGGAAGTTATAATGTTGAAATGATTAAGTTGAGATGTCTTTGTAAAAATATAAATTGATATTAAGTAGCAATGACATGACATGCTGAAAATGAGGGAATGAAATCAAAGATACTGAATTAAGAAGTGTACATATTTTTGGAGAATTCGTTCCCAATCTTACAGCATATTTTTTTCTGTGAATCTTTTTTTTTTGCCGATGGTTTTATTTTAAAAGAAAAAAGAGAAGACTATGATTGAGTATATACTCTTTGTGGAATCTTCATCTTTAAACTCGAAAGAGTGGTTTTACTTTTACATTCAGTTAGCTAATTGTCAGCAAATTTTTCTTATTCTTTTTCATTTGTCTTTCTTTCCTTGAGGAACATACGGTAATTTCACTGGGGTTGAATTTTAAAGAATGGCTTATAAAAAAAATTAGAAATTTAATTTCACTTTTAGATTCTTATTTTTGTGGAAATAATATTATTTTAGCCCAAACAGAAAAAATAAGTGAACATAATATTAAGTTCAATTGGCCGGAATTAACTAAATACAATAAAAATACAAAAGTTCTTTGATTTTATTAACCATTAAGTCTTGATTAACATTTATGTTATTCTTTAATATAAATAATTCAAAAAATCCAAAACAAACATTTCAATACTTTATTTCTATGTCAACTTTAATAATTTATTATAAGGCTCCCAATAAAGATACTATAGTAATAAAGAAAAAATGAAAAAGATACTTCAAAGATATCATGGTTGAGCATCATATTTATTCACCATACTTAACCAGCATCGTTGACAAGGAATTGCAAATGCAATTCATAGGTAATTGGTTTTTTGACCCAAAACATGTACTCTTCGCCTTAGGTCCGCGTTTCTGTTGACACTGAGTTTGGCATTCAGAATCAACACACAACCCATTTTTGTTTACAGGGAGTTGTTGTTCATCACACAATTTTCTTTTTTCTAGTGCATTTGCCATCATTCCTGTTGAATATAAAATATCACTTTTTGTAGTTAAAATGAAAAAATAATAATTTTCTCTTTCTCTGGAATATGATTTTTTAACAAAAATATAAAATTTCATTATGAAAATTAAAAAACTGATTTTCAAATTTTATTTTAATAATTCTTACCAAAAGAAAAAGAGAGATTGAAGTAAAGAAAAAAAAAAGCATATATATGATTTAATCAACAAAGTATTTTTTTCTCTCTTTGGTGAAGATATACTCTGAATAATTTCTGAATATTACTGATAAAGTGAGCGTAACGTATAAATATGTTTTTCTAATTATTATTTTTTTATTTTGAAAAAGTAACTAATTACTACGAAAATGTACAAATATAACACAATATATCATATTAAGTTACTTAAAGGGGCATTAATAGTTATGAAAACACACATGTTACTAAACTCATATGCTTTTAAAAAACAACTGAAAGATAGATGATAAAAAGTGGAAATATTTGTAACCATTTGTATATTACAGTTCTTCATAAAATATGAAGACCATGTGTATTTATAAAAAAACCTCTAAACTTGGTGTTCTAGTTTTTATGGATGTTATGAAATTTACATGAAAGAGATACTTGAACTAACAACTTCTGCACTATATAAATTATGATGTATTTTACACAATATTTCCATAATGATATTTTAAAAGTATCAAAATTATATATTTAATATCAGTTTATTTTATAACGAGTATATATAATATGTTAAGGTAAACTTAAAATATAAATACAAACCTAGCACAAGAATGATGAAGATAGTCAAGACTGTAAACGAGAGTTGAGGCGTTTTCCTCATTTTATATGATAGAAGAGAATTGATAACGGTTTTAAACTCTAAAAGGAAAGGTTTTTGTTTTTTTTTTTTTTTGTTTTGGGACCATGCATATATATGTGTATATATATATAGCAAAAATAGCTAATTTAAGCAATTCACTATATTATGTTCCGCTTTAACCGAATCTAACTTTGAAAGAATTCCAAAATTTTTGTTCATCTATTATGGAAAAGCTTTAGAGTCGTTCACTTATGTTTCTATAAATAAATATAATGGTAAATGTCATATGCGTAAAACTAATATCTTTGATGTTGTCAAAAATTTTGTTATTTTGTGGTAGTTTGGAAAATTGTGGAATGATATGCACACTATAATGTAATTATGGGAATCAAAACTTGAGCTATTAAATTTAATCAAAAATATTCAACGGTCAATTTTGTTGTGGTAGAAAATCTCTTTGATATAATAATTTGAGATGTGTAATTAATCTCTACTAGATTTTAACTCGCACACCCGTACGGGCATTTGTTTTAACTTTTAAAAATGTAATGTATGTGTTCATTGTACATATATATTATGATATTAGTATTGGATTATTTTATTTTTTTGTCAGCACTAGTATTGGATTATTATTTGTTTTGAATGTTATTTTGTTTTTTAATATATACTAATTATATACAATATTGAATGCTGTTTTTTATCATCGGACTTTTAGCACACAAAAAAATTATTAGTAATATAATAAGTTATTATGTGAATTGTTATTTATTTTAATGTTAATTTTACATTATTCATGTACATTAATATTTAAAATTTTGAAAATAGTTATTATACATAATATAAACGGGCTACTTATTTTTGGATAGCAAATAAATTGATATGTTTTAATATTTATGAAATGGTAAAATGATTTTATATCATATTATTTGTATTAATATATATATATATGTATATATAGAATCCATCACGGATAACATTAATTAGTTGTTTAATTTAACAACAAAAAATTGTTACTCCCTCCGTTTTCTTTTATAAGTCGTTTTAGAACCTTGCACATAGATTAAGAAAAACATAAATTTCTTATATTTTCTAAACAAAAACATAATTAATTATTTACCTAACCACAAATCAACCAATAAAAAAATAGAAGACATATTATCATTGGTCATACAACATTAACTATTAATAAATTTTACATAGAAAACCGAAAATGTCATATAATTTAAAACAAAAAATTTCCTCTAAAACGACTTATAAAAGAAAACGGAGGGAGTAAGATATATTGTCATTTCTAACAATCATTAATGTTAATCATTATTAAAATTAATTGATTGTATTTTTAGGGAAGATTTTGTTAAGATTAATTAATGCTAAAAATTAGGATTAGTTAGTTTCTAGTAGCATTAGGTGTAATTAAATTATTTTAAGGGTTAGTTCATATCGGCCCTTCAACTTTAAGAAGATAGATGTAAACAATGAGTCTGGGTAAAAAATAATAATACTATTTCGTCTATTTTATGCTTTTCCCTTTTTAGATGTAAGGTAAAAGTACTCTCTTCACCTAATAAATTCTTCTCCTTTCATAGATGCAGAAATTTGCTACAAATAGAATATACTATGATTTATGAGTGACTTATTTTTATTTTATTCCCTTTCTTTTCCGGTCTTCGCATAATTTGTCTTCATCTTCTAAAACAGACGAAAAGATAGCATGCCCAAAAACTAACGGTCAATTGCCTCAGACATTGAAAACAACCTTGTCATTTTAACCTAGGACGGTGCTTCGACCCAATCCATTACTTTCTTTTAGTTATCCTTTGTTTGGAATAGGAAGTTTCTAGTTTGCAATATAGTGGGATATGGGACATCTACAGTATGCCTTCTCGGGTAATGCAGGACTGGTCAGTTAGATACAGCATGTGTTAGTCGGACGCGGATCAATCAAACACAGATCAAACACGGATTGGTTTGCGGTCTTACACAATTCTAAGTCCAGAGTCGAGCTCGTATATAGTATTTTAAAAAATTTGAATGGAGTTTCTACTTTATGGGATCCCACTTCCAGAATTTTATTAGCACGTATGTATAAAAATGTTTTTATGGGAGATAATTAAAATCATATAACTGTAAACATTTATAAATGATATCAATTAAGATATAGTAATATTGTATACTTTCAACATAGATGAGTGAATGTAGATTGAGTCATGATATTCTTTGGTTTAGAGTTTGGTAACATATGTTATAGTATTTTTTGTATTTTTAGGGTTATATTAAGAAATTTTACCTTTTTAAGACCTATAAGGTTTTATTTTTGTGTTTATTAAACACTTTAAAAATTGATTTTAAGTTTAATGAAATGATTGTTGATATATAGTTAGTTATTTTATTTTAGGGTATAGATGACTTCTTGGGAAGTCTTCGAACAAAGAATGCGTAAGAAAAAATTTCAAAAGTCTTCTCGGATGAATAGTAAATTTAGAGTTTAGAAGACTCCAGGAAAGTCTTTTGAATTGAAAATATTTAACATAATTGGAATTTTTATCTCCCTATTTAAATAAATTTTACACATTCTTTCTCTCTTCCTCTCAAATAGTTACAACAAAAATGTAATGTTTCTTACTCTAAAACTCTCCGACCTCTCTCTAACGTCTTTGACCTAAAAAACACCAAAATTTAAATCAGTTTCTCATTTTTTTATCTCATGTCTTTCTCACTGATTTATCTTGTTTTCGCAAGTTTTTTGTTACATGTTTCTCATCTTCCACTCGTTTAAAGCTATATCTATAAATTTTCAATATGCATTTTGTTTTTTTATATGTTAGATTCAAAAATGTTATAGATTCAACCTAATGTAACTATAATAAGTATTATTTAAGCATAAAAAATATTTTTGAAATTTTTCTCTGTTTTGAAGCCATTTGTACATTTTTGGATAGACATGTTTTTCAGATCTGAGTCAGATTTTGGAAGACTTCTCAAAAGACTTACCAGAAGACTTTTGGAAGTTCTTTCCAAAAAACCTCCCAGAAGTCTTCTTGGGAATCTTCTAATGCATTTTAGGCTAGACGACTTCCAAGAAAGTCTTTTGAATCGAAAATATTAAAAAAAATTATCTTTACATATCGAAAGTTTGCACAACCCCTCTTTTCCTCTCAAATGTCTGCAACAAAAATATAATGTTTCTCATACTAAAATTCTCCATCCTCTCTCTAATATTTTTAGATTTGAAAACACAAAATTTTATATCAATTTCTCATTTTTATATCATGTCTTTTTCACTAATTTATCTTATTTTTGCAGGTTCTTCATTACATGGTTCTGTTCTTCCATCCTTTTAAAGGTAGATTTATAATTTTTGGATATGCATCTCCTGTGTTTTATATGTTGGATTCTAAAACGTTATAGATTCAACCAAATGTGACTGTTTTATTTATTATTTAAGCATACAAATCAATTTTGAAAAAAAAAAAAACAAAATTCTCTGTTTTGAAGCCAATTGAACGTTTTGATATACAGATTTTTCAGAAAAGATTTTTCAGAATAGGGTCAGACTTCAAAAGATTTCGGAAGACTTCCGAGAAGTCTTCCTAATTCAGGAAATCTTCTTAAGTCTTCCTATTTCAGGATGGCTTCGGAAGACTTCCTGGAAAACTTCCAGGAAAACTCTGCATGCATGATTGCTTGCCCAAAGTGGAACAAAGGGGTGATGTCATTTTTTAGATCCAGTGAGATTCATGTTTAATTTCTCCAAGCACACATCACTTCTTAATGAAAATTACCCACTCGTTCTCGACCAAGAATCATGAACTTGAGTAATTTTTAATCAAAAAGTTGAGATTGGGATGCAATAAGAGAGGAAGTGAAAGGGAAATGGTTTGTGTGTGTAAGAAATAAGAATATGAAGATGTAGATGTTTATTTTAGGTGCATTTAGAGCTTGAAATTAGATATTCATGGTGGTTGGTGTATTGATGAAAATGGCAATGTTGTAAATAAAAGAGGAAGACATAGAAGATTGAGTAAAACAAGTATTTTCGAAAAGAAAAATAAAGTAATAGCATTTATGTGAATAATCTAAATTTCTGGTGTGAACAGAACAAACGAAAGTTTCAAAGACAATTATGTGTTAGTTTTGTATTTAACTTCAAATTTTGAGTCATATTTACCAAATTCTCAGTTATTTACCTACGATACTATTTGAAAGTAATCTTTTGTCTCCTAACTCTTATGTTAAAATTTAGAGATTAATATCGTTTATATATTTAATAAATAATCAATTTTTATTTGATAATTATTTATAAACTATATATATGGGTCAAAAAAATAAAAACATATTAAAAGAAGATAATTCATATACATATTATGATGTTTTAAAAATATTAAAAATTAAAATTAAAAAAATATTAAAAAAGTATAAACACTAATTAAGAAAAAATAATATTTTGTAACTTTTAAAATGAATTAATAATCAATATAATAATAAATATTTATAACATGATTATGCATGCATGTACGGGTAAAATACCTAGTAAATGATTAAAAAAGATAGCTAAATTTTGGAGAAATTGTTTATGTGAATAATTTTTTTCTAATTTAAATTTTACACATATTTTAGTTTTACAAATATATTTTTTGGCAAAGAAGTGATAAATGTGGTTCTTTTTATTGAAAATACATTTTTTATTTAAAATTATTTTATATACATCAGGCAAATGCATGTGCAAGTTAGTTATATTTGTTATATTATGTATCTGATGATAATTCTTACTACTATCTAATTTCTATTTATTTATGAATATTCGTTTTATTTTTCTATGTAATGAAAATACATTTTTTATGTTTTGAAGTTCTTTGATGTATATCTATCTTTATTACTAACTCTCTCTCTCTCTCCCTCTCTCTCTCCCTCTCTCTCTCATTCTATTCAGAAAATGGGGTAAGGAGAGCGCGACATGTGCCCATTCTGAACAAAACACATAGTTTCATTAAAACGTGTGGGCTTAGTGGGCCTTATGTTTTTTATTCTCGTGATTCAGCCCGAATACAGCGAGACCAGCCACAAGATTTTCAGGGTTTCATGTTCTTCCACAAATAAACAAAGAGTCTTCTTCTTCATCTCTATACAGCTATGACATTCTGTCTTCTCTTCGGATAAACGAAAACGTTTTTCCTAATTGATTCATCTCCTTTATCATACTCCTTTACTCCCCTCTTTGTTCAATCTGTTATTGAATTCACCTTTCCTTGAACATAGTCATCTGAACTCGCCATCAACTCTTTCCTTCCCACTGTTTTTTCTAAATACCTTCTTCCCACACCTGTGGATGAAATCCTCCGGTTGTTGTTCCCAATCCACCGTGACGCATCTCATGCGATTCTGGGAATCACGGAACGCGAAGAACGGTGGAGAATCAGCAGTGACTACGGTGGACAGAACAAAATGAACGTATGTGTTTGGCAGCGACAGAGTTTAGAGAAAGCGAAGCTAATTTGTGCTTCCTTTTGTTTTCAATAATGGTGGATGATAAACTCTGGTATGGAGGGATGGTTCCTATGACGGCTACAAAAAGTGAAATGTTCGATCCGTTTTTTTTATCACAGTTATCTGGTTCATTTTTCTAAGCTGTGGCGACAAAGCCTCTCTGTAAATGATGAACTGATGCATGAGAAAAAAAAATAGCATCTAAAGGAAGAAAAAGTTATTTGTAATTTTATAGGAGCAGGTACGACGGTTTACAGCTCTGTAGTTCATAACCATTCCACTTACGCATTGTTCTTATATGCTTTTGTGTGGTACATAATATTTTAATCTAATTGAGCATGTGGCTTGGTAACATGTAATCCAGAGAGCGTAGGTACAGAGCTTTTGGAGACTTTGGTTTAGGATGGTTAACTATAGATCTCTATCACTTGATCCGATGTGTGTAACTAGCGATGATCAGGTAGGAACATATGTATATAATTTGATATACTAGTCGCATAGCCTCCGCGCAAGCGCGGGGTCGTTGACGTTTTCATTAATCTATTAAAAAATCTTGAGGGGATGTTGAGTTATGTTGTGTTTTTTTGTTTTGGTAATTTTTAAAAAAAATATGATTGAGGTTTGGACATGAAGTGTTGGTAATGTATTTCTCTCTTGTTGTTTAAGATAATTGTCGTTTTACCATAGTAGTATATTTCTGTGTTTTACTTTAGGTTAGTTTATTTTGGAGAATTTTTATTTTTTTTAAATTAATGTTAATCTCTATAATATTATTGAGAAGTTAGTTTCTTACGTGTCGTGTTCACGTTAATTCTCACGATGGTTGATTACGTAGCTACCCTTAAAGAATTTAAATATAATATTAATTATCATATTAAATCTATTTTCCTTTTTATTTGGTAGTTTCTGTTAATTATATTTTAGTTAATTCCCGTTTTTTATTTTTCCTAATAACATATCTAATAAAAAGGAAAATTTATAATTTATAAAAATGATTTTTTTAATAATATTTATATATAATGTAATTTCATTAAAAAGGAAAATTAACAAAAAAAGTCATGATATTAGGAAAAATAATGAAATTGAAAATATCGTTTTCTAGTATTATTTTACTAATTTTATACATATAAAGTATCGATACTTCAAAAATACTAACTAATTTAAATTTTTTTATATTTTTTAAAAATATAGATGGATGAGATACAAAATACTATTTTTGTATTCCTTTCAGTAATTTTAAATGAATCCACAATTTAGTTCATTTTATCTGTTTGCTTCTAAAAAAAATGTTATACTCAAGTAAAACAAAATATTATGGTTGAATTTAAAGTAGGAGATGTAGTCTATATATTCAAGTGATAACTAAACTGATTAGATGTTACATATAAAAAATCATATGTCTAATCCAAAATATAATATTATTAGTATAAAACTTAGATATAATTATTTAAATTGAAAGTAAAAATTAATCAATTATTATAATATATATTTTAAAAAAATATTTAAATCCGTGCATGAGCACGGAAGAATCACCTCGTTTTAATAACATTAGATTAAGAAAATTTGTTTGAGAATTGCATACGGAAGTTTTAGTAGACCAATATGGAATTTTTAATGGGAAATAGTAGACTCATTTATGTATTGTGTCCTTTTTCGGAACTATTTTTTAGGAGTTGGAACAATTGCAGTGTAGTTCATATTGTTTGACATTTGTGATGTTAATTTTTTTGTAAGACTTTCACTTGGCGTGTGTTAACGACTGCCGAACCTATTTGTCGTTTAATATTTATGTAAAGTAGGATGCAGTTTCGATTGAACTACAATGGAGCAAATTAAGATCAGTATGAATATGCAAAGTCACTTGGGCGTTAAGATTAAGAGCACATATTGTTTCATCCCTTTATAGAAAGTTTGAAGAAAACTGTTAAAACAACCCATAGAATTAAATATGATATCAAAAGCTTGTTTTTTAAATGACAACTAGAGCTGGACCCGTCCGATCGGACGGGTACTTATTTTCATTTTATATATATATATGAATATTATTTAAATATCTATCGGTTTATATTTTTAAATATCGCATTTCTAAATTTTTATAAACACAACGATCAAATAGTTTATGTAATGTAAAATAGTAACCGTGCCGTTATTAAACTTTTGACAAATTAATATTGACCTATTGATAGTTTGAGTAATATTTCTTGTAACATGAAATTGTTTGTCAAATGTAAAAAAAATTTAAATATTTTGATCAGATATAGATAATATGGTAAGATTTAATACATTAGAAAAAAGAATATTTGGTTATAAACATTAAATATTGTTTTACAAATAATTCAAAGATATTTAAATTTCAGTATTGAATTTTCTTGTTGAAATGGATAAACATATATTCTAGAAATTCTTGAAAATATATAATATTAGGTGGGATTTAATTATATTAAAATAATATTCAGTTACAAATATTTCATCTTGTTCTATAAGTAGTTTAAATATATTTAAAATCTTAGCATATATAGATTTTATTTTCCAAAATAATTAATGGTAAGTTAAACATATATTTTAGGAATATTCATAATATTGTTTAATATCAAATTTAAATTTGATTTTTTTCAAAATAATTAATGGTAATGTTAACTAAGTTTAATATATTGTTAAAATCGATTTTAAATATGAATATTCCTAAAAATCAGCTAATTTATTTTAGGAAATATATTTAATCTGAAAATTAAGTTAAATTTGATTTAGGAAATTGTTTAATAAATAGGAAAAGACAATGATTACTTAAATATAGTTCATTTAATTACTTCAGTGGCATACCATTGTAAATAAAAGTGAAAACTTAGGGGTATTTTATATGTGTACTTCTGAATTAATAAAGTAGATAACTGAATATAGAGTGACGGGAAGAGTTATCTGCAAGTGTCACTGACGGAGGCGTTAGTGACTGTTCCTTCCTCTTCCAATCCCGCTGGATTTGGTTCATCATCCCCCATTTCTTTGTTTGACGCCATAGTTTGGTGGCTAGAAAATGCTGTAAGTAGTCCAGCTTCGATGTCACATCTTGTAGCTTAGTTGATGCTGCAAGTCTGAGTAACAGTGGGAAAGTCGGTGTAAAAACTAATATGTGGAGTATTTTGAAACTTAGATTACCGTACTTGTGGCTGAGTGCCAAAGAAGGCATCTCATCTGATTGCGCAGACGGTGAAGGTATGATTGTGCTGCATGTGATTGAATGGAGTGACACCTATATGGAAGACAAAGTCCTTGCCCTCAAGCTTCTGGACCCATTTTGGTAGATCCTGGGAACGACCGCTAGGCATCAGTATAGTTTTTTTGTTAGATGGAGATATTGAGTAGTCGATGTAAATATGAAACACTATATAGATGTCGTTGTTTTCTAGATAGTTACCTTTAGAAAGGTCATATGCATTTTTCTCCGTTAGTTTTGCCATCTCATTGTTGAAGACAACAAAATTTGCGCTATCTATATGTCAACATGGAACCTTGAAAAACAAAATGTCAATGTCTGAAGCATATATATATATACACATGAATGTTGGTATCGAGAAATTGGTCAGTATATTGATTGAACCTGATAATAATACCGGTGATGTTAGAGGAAACTCAAATGTTGCAGGGGAGCCCCGTGTCCGGATCTTCCAAGTTTCTTCTGCATCCGGTGCATGAGATGTACGACCATCCATTATGTTTTAGGACACCAGAACTGCGTGCTTTACACAGGAAATCGTTTCCTGTATCTATACGGAAGAGTAGACTATTTGTTTATTGATGCTATACTTAAACGACAAATAACTTAGAAACCTTTTTTTTAACACTACTTAGAAACATTTTAAGCGCTTTTTTACCTGTTCTATACAGTTGGTGATAATCTTGTTTAGATCTCCAATAGAGACAAGCTGTGTCTTTCCATTGGTTTCCATTGTCTCAAGGCAGGGGAAACATTGGTTTCTGCACCTCCCAATCTGCAAGTAGAAAGGATGTTAGCTTCATATTTTCGTATGAATAGGAAGTCATAAGCACGTAATGAAGAGAAATATGGGAAAAATCTTGTGGTATGTTGTTTACTTACGGGTCAATGAGGAGACAGACCACAACTCGAGTCGTTGCTGCATCGTTGGTGAGGTCAGAACTCTGGACGGAGCGTATTTGGCCAACTACATCTGCAAGGTGAAATCTAGCTTAATAATTCAAAAACATTGAGTAAACGAAGTTGCAATAAAATAAAATACCTGGGAGCTCTGAGTTAAGTGTTGGCAAGGTGGCCATTCTGGCGAAGCATGAACTTCTGAAGATTAATCACAGGAGCGCCGGTAAGGACTTCTTTAATAGCTGTTGATAGGATGAAACAAATGACGAACTGATGCTCAGTTATCATGACTGTAGCCTGAAATTTCGGTTTCACAATCGAACCAGCACCCAAAGAGGAACCCGGGAATCATGGAATCCTATAGATTTAGACAGAAGAGACGTATGAGAGTTAGACAATATTATAGAAGAGAAGCAACCTATTAGTGGTGATAAAAGAAATATCTTGTTACCTTTTCATCTAGGAAGAGGACCGTAATTACCATAAAATCACCAGAGAAACTGGAGCACCAAAAAAAGAGAGAGACATTCTGGAGGAGTTGGAATAAGCTATGACGGCAAAGACTGTATTTATATGAAAGGATTCCGTTTTTACGATGATATTGTATATAAGGAGGAATGCATTAATGGTTGACTCTGTTAAGATGGGGAGATGTAGAGTTTGTAGAAGATTCACTGCTCCATGGAAACCAAAGGGTAATTTTCTGTTTGTCATAGGAAACTGAATCGATTGAAACCCTTCGATGTAGATGACGAAAAGAACTGGCTTGACATCAAAGATGACGTTAATGGAGAATAAGGGATTTCGTGATCTTCTTATTCTTATTGGGCTAGGGTTACAATTAACATTATATTTAAACTAACATAAGAGATATTTGTCGGCCCATATCCAAAAATCACCACAAACAAAGACTTAAATGTTAAACGTAAGAAGAATCTTAAAGACAAAACGCAGTTTTTTGATGTAGGACCCACAATAAAAGGACAGGTGTCCCATCGGAGTGATGAAACTGTCCTATTATAGTATAGATTTTGGTGATAGATTTTGATGAATGCTAAACGATTGAAAGGAATGTTCTCAAACTGGGGTGCAGAGTGTTCTTCACAAGTGGAAATCAGTATTATAGGTATGAAACTTCAGGTTTTACTGAAAAGCTTACCTATTACATTAGATCCCTGCCAAAAAAAAAATGAGAAAACAGCCATTAAAACACTAAACTTTCAAATTAAAGCCAAAAATATATTCATCTAAGATTTAAACTAAAAAAACTCAATTTTTAATTATTGGTCGATTTTCCAAATTTATATTGACCAAGCCATTCAATAAACAAGATTAGTCAATAGTTAAAGTTGATAAAAACGCTAAACGTCCGTTAACTCCTTAGCCGACGTGTCTTCAATTTCTTCTTCTTCTTCTTCACTAAAGACCTAAATAGCGATTTCACAGTGGTGGTGATTCCGGCGTTCTCATCTGAAGAAGACAAGTAGTGGTTGTTTTGGCGAGAGGTAAGTGCTCTACTCAGGGGCGGATCTAGAAAGTAAATTGATATCACTCAAATTACCCTAAGGAGTGACTTTACTCTCTCAAATAAGAGATTCAGTTGTAGCACTTAGGGATCGAATCCACAGAGACTCTATGATTACACAATAGATTGTTTAGTCTTCGAAATAAAGCTAGACAAACAAGTTTAAAGCAGTAAAGAAAGGGTAAGCAAGTAATTGCTTGATTGAATGGTTTAGGTTTTAAGCAAGAGGAAGAAAAGTTAGATTTAGGCTATTTCTCAGGTGTAACTAGCATGCAAGGTGTCTAGGGTTTTTAATATTCATAGTTCTGAACTCAAACCTTAAGGTTAGATCAATGATTGATTGTCTTCAACTAGATCTTAAGTCATCAACTATCGTTCGATGAGTATAAGAAAGTGTCGATCGATTATTCTATGTGAATATCGATCGATACACCTTTCACCATATCATTCGACAAGCGGATTTCTTATCGATCGATATTGTTTCTAGTGAGATTTAAGATCGGATTTGAAATGGTTCTCCAATCTTACAAAGAGGCCACTTTCGTGCACTCTAGGTAAAGTTGGAACATACCAGCTTTGGTTTTCAGGGATTTGCTAAGTTTTCACTTATCCAAATTAATCCTAAGATCTAAGACAAGGGTGATCAATCCTATACTTAGCATTAAGAACAACTTGATGAAGAACTATATTTTAAACACCCTAGCATTAAATTAATTGCAATGCATGGTTAACCTTAATGAGAAACCTAAATCTAACAAGAGAAACTACTCAAACATATTCATGAGAGACAAAATCATGGTGGTTTAAATAATACTTTTAAATAGAATAATAAGAGAAACAGTAAAAGAGTAGAGAAAAATAAGGGAGTTCAAGATCTTCTCTGTATGCAGTTCAGATCTATATCTCCATTCCTAAGCTCTCTCTCAAGGTAGTAAGATGCTTCTCTCCAAATTAGGTCTAAAAGTTCTCTAGGCAAGTCTGCCTCTAAAATCATACAAAACCCTCTTAATATAGCCAAAGAAAGCAGGGACTTATTTGGTAGAAGTGAAACCCTAATGAGATGATTAGCTCATTTAATTAGATCATTAATTCTGGAGGCCTTCCATATCGATCGATGTCACAAGCTCCTATCGATTCGATGAATGTAGTCGCCATCGGTCGATGCATCATGTTGAGCATCGGTCGATTAGCTCAAGTTATCGTTCCATTACAATCCTCCTTAAAGTATCCATTTTTTCTCCAAAATTGTCACATTTCACCAAAGAGTACCTGAACCTGTAAAAGCTCATAAAAACACTAGAAGTGTCCTTTTGTTTCCAAAAACATATAAAAATCATGGTTGAAAGTGGGTAAAATCCATGACTTATCATAAATTAATATGGAACACAATATATACATATATATATATATATATATATATTTATAAAAAGAAATTTAATATAACTTAATAAATGAAATGATATCATAAGCTTAAGATAAATTAATTAATTTACATATATTTTTTAAAATAATTAATTACATAAAAGAGACAAGCAATTTTAAAATATTAAATATCTATTTTGTAATGTTAAGATTGTATATTACACATATAGCTTCATTATAAAACACTTATTCAATAAGATGTTATTATCTTAATAATTTTTTAAAATAAATAAATAAACTAACTAATACCTTTAATAAAATAAGTAAATACTAAACAAAGTGCAAATTTTTATTTTAGAAAAAACTCGAAAAGGGAAATCATTTTTAGAGAATAAGAAAATACTTTTAGCAACACAATAAAGGAGAAAAGGAATGCATCCTTATGAGAATAAAATAAAATGTTTAGAATAAGAACTGAAAATTTGATCCAAAAGAAAAAGAAAAGAAAAAAAATTGAAAAAAGCGGTCAATATTCGAACTCTTGAAGCTTAGGGACGCTAGTTTGTCTCTTGGGCCAGTAGAACTGCTAACAACCAATTTTTTTACATGTGTACATTAAATATATATTGTGTATATTAGATTTATATTCTTTTAGTATGTGACACGTGTCACACCCCACTAAAGTGTGGGTCCGTCCCTAGCTCTACTCACTCTTAATCTTTGGGAGTTAGAAGATGAAATTGTATTCTCACTGTAAATTGTTTGCCGGGTTTTGTGAGTACGAAGAGGAAATCAAATTTTCAGTAACAATGTCGTTTGTTCTTGATCACATGACAACAGTTTTTTTTCTTGTTCATAGGATTACTTATTTAAGTGGGTTCAAGATGAAATATTTGAAGATGTTGGGGATGCATTACCTAGACTTGAAAGCTTGGAGACAGAATTAAGCAATTTTAAAATGAGTAATTCGTGAGATGAAGGAAGAGTTAGTATATCATGTATCACAAAAGCCACATGAAGAAGTTGGAAGTGATAATGAAAAGTGTTTGGGTTATTTCATGTTTGCTTATGGCAAAGGTGGCCGTGTTTGGTGTTGAGTTCTTTAGTTTGTAGAGTGTCTCTTAGGTTGGTACCTTCTACGTTTGTTGACAATGTTGTGAGAATGTGATGTCTCTGGATATTTGGTGTATGTTTTTAACTTAACAATGGTGTGGGAATGTGATGTCTGTTGCTATTTGGTGTATGTTCTTGCTCGATCTCATAAGAATTTTTTCAAGATCACATATTGGCAAACCATACATTTGGACTAAACATTGTCAAGATCACATTAAGACAAACTATACATTTATATAAAACACTGCCAAGATCACAATTGACAAAAACATAAAGCCAAAACAGAATCACAAAATCAAGACACCTAAGTAAATTCAATACAAATAACATGGCTCTGTTGCTCGACCGTAGCTTCCATAACACTCAGTTCGCGAACCAGACCAGACCTCTTCATCTTAGCCATCCCTTAGCCAATTTTGTAGCTCTAGCCTAAGAACCCTCGTCATCCATTCATGGACGATTGGAAGGATTGGAGAAGTAGATATTTTAAGATTTTAGGATTTTGGGATTCTGGTTTCACGAGAGCAGAGATTTAGTGTTTAATCTTTTATTCAAAACGATTTATTATTAGGACTTGACAGCCGTTTAATGCTTTTAATCGATCTTAACTGTTGACTAATCATGTTTCTTGAATGGCTTGGTCAATATAAATTAAAAGTTAAGAGGGTGATTGGTACCAACTATGGGAGCCGTAGACAGCACCATTTAAGTTCACAGCACTCAGTTAAAAGCAATCAAGCTTTGTCTTTGTTTTTACGTTCACAGCACTTTGTAAAAAATTCACAATCTTTTCCTTAAAAGCATGTTATTATAATTGCTCTAGAAAGACAAATACCTACACCCCAAATCTAATGACTCTTAACAATTAAAATCCTAAAGCCAGAGCAAAAATAATCACAGCTATAATTTTACAGCAAAAAAATGAAAGCCATTTACCAATATTTGAAAGTTTAGAGTTTTTTTTTTTTTTTGCTCAAACGTTAGTTGAAGCTTTTTTGATTTTATTTGAAAGTTTGAAATTTTTATGACTGTTTTCTCAAAAATAAATAAGAATAACATTAAATTTGTTGGGAAGATGTAGATTCCTTTTACTGTAGCCAAATGCATCGCTTACAAAAAGGTTTCAAGGTACTCTTATCTAAAATGTTTGAAAGTATTCTTCTGCAAGAAATTAATATATTATACATGTATATATTTAATTTTAACATACATACCTTACAGAAACCCAAAATCGATAATGCAGGAATTGAAATAAAATCGATACATTCATATATTTGGAAGCTATTTCCTTCATAAAGTGCCACATAAATATGATTTTGTTTATGATATTCTTGTAAATTTATATTAACAGCTAAATTTTGAATCCAAATATTGTATCAAAATATTTTAAAATAAATAATAAAAGAAAACCGTTAATACAACATTAATTAGACCAAGATATTAAGCGTATTTCATGCACAAAATTAATACTCGAATGTGTCCATAGTCAAGCCTTCCCTTGGATTCTCCACAAAGAAACAGGTTGAAGTTATATGGATGGAACTTAACTGCTCCAATACCATGATCCCCCTTAAAAGCATGGGTTATTGATTTGTTCACGTGCAGTCATATGCTCAAGAAAGTAGTGAAAGTCCTTGCTTTGCCATTTCACATCTTTAACCGGAGCACTGAGTTGAAGAAAAGTCTGTACTCACTTCTGGTCGGTCTTGAGATTTTGGGGACTTATGACAATGTTTATGTAAAAATTTTTTTTACAAGTTTAGGGGTCTCAAAAAAAAATTTTTTGGCTTATGTCCATGTAATTTTTTTCCAAAATTTCAAGCGCCAGAATGTTTATTCTGGCGTGTCTTGGGGCGGCCCGGTGCCTGCTCCACACATACGCAGCACTATCCAGACTCGCTGACGCAAGGGAATGAACAGTAAAAGTAACTCTAGTGATCAAATGAATGAGGGAAAGTATTATAGAAAAAACATGTTATACAAAGAGTTTGCCATAATAAGATAGCACAAACCAAATAATCACAAACACAATCATTTTTTTCAGATCATTAGTCTCATGGCGACTGTTGTGTAAAGACTCAAAGCGTCTCTAACAAACAGCATCAAAGCATACACTCTCACTCTCTCAAACTCAGCTCTTATACATAGTTAATATAAATATATTGCTAATCCGAAAGATTACACACACAAAATGAAATGCTTTTACAACATAAACACATTATATAATCAATGTCCAAAGAAAGACACTGAACAAAGCACAAATGAAAGTCTTAGACAAGGACAAAAGAATGCTCTTTAATGGCCAAAAAAACAAAAAAAAAGTGAAAAAAATGAATGCTGTCTTGTCTTCTTCTTCTTCTCTCTTGAATCATCTGAACAAAGCTTGAATCTCTTCAAGAGTTTTGCCTTTAGTCTCAGGAACCCAAAGACTCACAAAAGCCACAGTGAATCCACAAACCAAAGCATAGAGAGTAAACGTTCCACCACTGCTCCAAGCTAAGAGCATATTTGCAGTCATTGTGACTAACCACGACACAAACCAGTTAGCCAAAGTTGCTATGCTTCCGGCTAAGCCTTTGATATTCACTGGAAGAATCTGTTTTTACAAGAAACATGATTATTAGTAATAAATTAGACTCCTTTTGTTTTTGATGTTAACATCTAATATTCATGTACCTCAGACATTATCAGCCATGGAATTGGTCCCATCCCTAGAGAACAAGAAATAACCATAGCCTGTAAAGATGGTACAACTCAGCAAGGATTAACAAGAAAAAGTTATTTTTGGTATGAACAATGTATATACAAAAGAAAAAAGAAAAAAGAACTTACCACAACTCCAACTACAGAGACCATGCTTAGAATGTTGTACATATCTGACTCAGGTGATACGAATTCCTAACAAGAGATTAATAACTCAAAGAGTTAACGTGAAACCCTACATTTCAGAAATAGTTATATCAAAAAGTTTTATAAGTACCTTAAGGTAAAATGCCACTGCTACAATCACCAAGCTTATCGTCATCCCAATAGAAGAGATCTGCATTTTAAGAGGGAAAATCTAGATCTTTTCTTTGCACATTTCAGAGTTTGAAATAAATATATACATCTCAAATAAATCCTCACCATGAGCAGAAGTCGGCGACCTGATTTATCCACCAACCATGTCGCTACTGCAGTCGCCACTACCTGGTTTAGAATGAACAGAAACTGTTTTAAAAGTGGAAACTAATGTCTCCTAGATTTAAAGCTGTGTTGTTATATTACACCTGAACAGCACCAACTCCAAATGTTGCTACGTTGCTCGATGAGACCCCTTAAGTGAATAAAAATAGGAACAAAGCAGAGCATAATTAAATTAAGAGATCTGTTTATTCTTCTCTTAGCAACAATCCAAAGAATCAAAGACAAAACCTTTCACACTCTCTCTCTACCTGCAGATTTAAAGATTGTACTCGAGTAGAACAAGACACCGTTAATTCCTCCCAGTTGTTGAAGTACAAGAAGTCCTATACCAACCTGTAACAACCATGTGAGTTTCTCTCTCACACTGAGACACAAAGTAGCTCCAGAAGGTAAAAGAGTAACGGTACCATAAGTGGGAAATAGTATCTCCTACGCTTGAGATCTACAAACCGTATTGCAGAACGTTTGGTAGATGATGCCACAGATCTCTGTATTTTGGAAAACATTTAGCAATCATGAACTCGTTACCATATTGAAACCAGCATCATGTTTGAGCATTTTTCAGTTTAGCCCATACCTTGATCTCGTTAACCTCAACGGTAATATCAGTATCAAACCCACGAAGAACTTGCAAAGAAGTTTCAAAATCATCTGTTAAACCCATCTTTGCCTACGTTTATGACACCAAGAAAAAAGAAATAAATGATCAGTAAAACAGCAGACTCAACGATGTAGGCAATAAGGATCTAAAGACTTACCAGCCACCGAGGAGATTCAGGGATGAAAAACAGACCAGGTATCAATAATGTACATGGCAATACTCCTAGAGATAAAAAGAAAGAAGACAATCAAGAAAGTGAATATTAGATACTATGGTTTCTCTTTAAATCAAGTTCAAAAATGCTTCATGAGACTTACCCAAAACTGCAAGAATTCTCCATGGAACAAAGAGACCGAGTAGATATGCCAACATTATCCCAATTGTTACAGAAAGCTAACAACCAATGTTTACTGTTAATGTAACATTCAGCTCATAATATGTAAAAAGAAGTGAAGCAACTTAAACCTGGTTTACTGAACCTAAGGCTCCTCTCATGTTCTGTGGAGCGATCTCTGCAATATACACAGGCACCTAAAATCCAGATTGAAAGGTGTGTAAATATTTGATTACACTATTTTCCAAAATCAACATTGCTGGAATCAAAGAGGTAGTCGAGTCTAGTGTTACCGTGTATGATATGATACCCACGCCGAAACCTTCTAACAATCTTCCCATGTAAAGAAAAGAAGTATCCTAAACCGAAAGAACAAAGAAGAATGACTTTAAGAGCTAAAGAAACTTGAGAACAACAAACACACTTACTTTGGCAAACGATATCGAAAGCCAGCCAATAATATTGGGAATTGCAGCAATCATCAGAGACTGTAAAAAAAAGCCACACAGTAATTATAGCAAGAAAGAAGATACTTAATATGAGTGTCACAAGATGGCAAATTTAGAATCTCTTACCCCTTTTCTTCCTATGTATTCAGCAATCTGACCACTAGCAATTGCCCCAACCATAGCACCCACATTGGACAGAGACCCAAACACAGAGTACTAAACACCAGACACATATGAAACTAAAAGTCAGTATAGTAAAGCATCTGAAAAGAAAGAAAAAAGAAAACAGAGAGCTTTAAGATTAAAAAAAAAAAAAAAGTTTGGAGCTTTTTTCATACCTCTGATACAGTTAAGCCAAGATCCTTAGTAATGGCAGCTTGTGTTGGAGAAGAATAACCACACTGAACAAGATTTAAAAAAAAAAAAAAATCAAAACTTGACACTTTCTAAGTTCCATAATTAAAGAAAGCTGAGATATTTTTTTTTTGTGTCATACATACAGTGAAACCGAATTGAATAGGACCAAGAGCAACGATCAAAACACAAGCTAGGACAGAGATGGAGCTGTCTCGAATGACTTGAGAGGATTCCAACATGCTTGACTGTCTCGAACCCATCCGGTACCAGCTTCCCGTGTGTAAGAATGGTCTTCGAAGATCATTTCTCCCCTCTTCCGTATCATCCCTGAAACTCATCCTTCTTCTTCTTCTTCTTCTAAGTCTATAGAAATTTCCTGATCTTCAGCTTCGAAGAGGCAAACTGAAAAAAAAGAAGCTTTTATATGGGAAAATACCAAAAAAGAAAAAAGAATTGAGCTTTCTTCTGGGGTTTCGTATGATCAAAGAAATTTGATTGGGAGGAATATATGATATGATGGGAGTTGTCTTCTCTTTTGTTTTGTTTTGTTAAAAAGATATCGTAGGTTTTGTGAGCCAATGCGTGGAGAGACACAGACAGTTTCTGAGTTTTCGACCTCACAGACGCATCTCTTTGAATCATTTATAGAAACAATTTTTTTCTTTTTCCTTCCCCTTTTTTTTTATTGTCGACGAATAATAAAAACAAATCTTTGATTTAAAAAACATTTTTTAATTTGATAGATTCGTCGAAACAAATAATACAATCCACTAGAAGTTCTATCTAGTAATAACGCTTTGATTTTTTTTAAAGTAATCATGTTAAATAATAACGCTTTGATATATATGGTTTTTTTATAGATTGATCGAATCATCATTGACACATGTAGATACTCATTCTATAATGTGTCTTTGCAGAGTAACTAATTACGCAAAAACAAAACTATTGCACTTCAAATTTTCATAATTCATACTTAATTTTTTTCCTTGAAATTTATCAACACTCGTCCTACATATTGGAAGGTTGAGGTAACCTTTTAGCTAATATATATCGCAAATTTGTAATACCACTTCTTTTCAAAAAAAAAAAAATTTGTAATACCACTTTTGTCTGCGTGTGTGTTTAATTATATATTTGTTGTTCTGGTAAACCATCTATTTTAAGATACTTTTTACGTCGATACGCGCCCACTAGACGTTTTTTTTATCCAACCAAAAAGATGACAAATGTAGTGGAAAGTTTGGCTTAAAGCTTTGAATGTACCAAAAAAACAAAAAACATCAGTCAGAAACGGTGCTATTACTTGCCTTGAAGATATGCATAATTGAGTCGAAGTTTTATAATATTTTTTTGTTTTTGTTTTAAATGAGCTCTAAATCGAGAGAGATCTAATTAGGTGAAAGATAAGACCACGACAAAAAAGACAGTAGATATCACACCAAACACGTCTTGTTGGGGTTATGATTCATAGGTCCCGATTCATCCCGTCACATATAATAATACTGGAGTCATAATACTGTAGATTCGTTTATATTCATTGGTTGTCTCGTCATCGTCTCTCACGTGTATGTGCCTATGTTCTCTTGTTAACGTTTCCGGATCCCGACACAAGCTTTCTGTTTCATTGTCTGTCCCCACTTCTTCTTAGTTGGATTCTTACAGTCGACGATGTTTTTTTATTAATTTATTTGAAGATATTTTCGATCTTCAGTTTCTATATCTATATGAATTGATTTGAAGCATAAAAATAGACGTAAACGAAAATTACAGAACAAGAATGAATTATCAGTCCGCACCTTTGTTGAGTGGCAAAGTGACGAATTTGAATGCCAATACGTTTTGAGTTGGATCCAACGTACTGCACGAAACTATAACCCGTTAATCTTAAACAATCTCACAGATATGAGTCAGTCCTTGTTTACCATCCATTTCCATAATAAAAAAATGTCGTCCTCTATGAATTACTTTGAGCTGTTTTATAAATTTGAAAAAATGAATTACCATCATTATATAACTATTGAAATTTACTATAAACTAACTGTAATGTGAGAATAATTACAGATTCAGCTTCAACACTACATTTTCACCATAAGCTGTTGGTAATGATCTAAGCTATCTCTTCTTCTGCGCAATGGTACATGTTTTATTGTTGCTCATATTTCCCTAAACATAATGTAAACGATAACATTGATATATAATAAAGTTCCCTACCAACAATTAATTATGATATTATCATCATATAACTATAGGAAATTAATTAATTCCAAATATATCTTTATAACATGATGCGTACGTATCACGCGCCCCCAAATTGACGAAAAAACAGGCGAAACTTAAATCTCAATCTCTAAAATCTCGATGACCTCGCTTACCGGAGTCGTGGCCGGTGACGTCTGGTAATTAACAAGACGAACCTCTCTTCTTCTACGACATCCTTGCTCCACCGTCTCTCTTCGATGGGTGAAGATAAAGATGAATCGCAGAGTACTGAAACTGATCCAAAGACCTCCGGTATAGTTACTGGTGATGAATCTGTCCTGCAACATGCTTCTTCTCCGGACCCTCGCTGGTCAAATCTTGGACGATGGTCGAAATCCGATTTCCGTCACTCCCGCTATACCACTTTCGCTGGTGAAAGAATCAGACTCTGAAGCTCCTTCTGCAACCACCTCCTCTCCTCCTGCTTCTGCAAGCGCGGCCGCCCCTCTTGATACTGAAACTACTGAAACCACCACCGCCGCCCCTCCTGCTTCTGCAATCACCACCCTTTCTCCTGCGACCAAAACCACCTCCCTTCCTCCTGCAACCGAAACCACCGCCTCTCCTCCAGAGTCTGTAACCACCGCCGCGCCTCTCAGCTTCTGTTTTTCTCACCCACGAACTAAATGTAGTTGCCGAGGGAACATTACCACCGGTAGCTTCCGTTCTTGATGAGAATTCTGAGAAAGACGACATTGTTGCGGAATCTGAAAAAGAACCGCCTTTGTCCGATCCTTAGGAGCGTGGTCAAAGCCACTCCGCGTCAGGCCTCCATCTACTCAAAGGCTTGGCGTTTCAGCGGCAAAAGCCAAATCGCTTCCTTCTGGCCTTCGATTGGTGAAGCTAATGTCAATGGTCACAAGCATAAGAAGGGGAAACTGTCGTATCCTGAGCAAGTAACGTCTCAATTGCCGATAGACGAAATTCCGCCTCCGGCTCTCAAGGATGATGGAAGTCTTCGGTTTCCATGGGCTGCCCGTATGAATCAGTCTTCAAGAAACCTCTTCCGTGCTACTGAACCAACGTATCGACTGGATGGTACTCCTCAGGTGACAATTCCTTCTAAGGTTCTTAAGTTAGGACCGGAGAATAACGAAGAATACATAATAGGACAATTCCATAGGTGCTCCAGCCCGCCTGGGGGGCTTGTTCATGCTGTCTTAAATAGGTTATGGGGACGGGAGTGTAAAATATCTTGTCGGAAATTAGGAGATTCGTCGTTTTTGTTCCATATTCCTCATGAAAATACTCGTAAATGGGTTATTCAACGGGGTGTGTGGCATGTGGATGACTGTCTCCTTTTCGTGGCCCCTTGGAGTCCCGTAAACTCTTTAAAAACCTCTGAGATTTCTACTTTGCCAGTATGGGTGACTCTTAAGAATATTCCGGATTCATGTTTCTCTAGATTAGGCATCAGTCATATAGCTTCGGGTCTGGGAGAGCCAATGCTTACACATAAACCTCGACTAGATCCAACAAATATGGGAGAAGCTAAAATATTACACTACAACAAAACATAGAGTTAACTACTAAGATTTACTACTACCAGCGTAAATTAAGTAATGTGACTATGTTACTTGATTGTACTTATATTCAAAAATCGTCGTAATGAAATAAAGTTAACGTCGAACTCGTCGCGTAACAAGGGGCCTATTACGCCGATTATACAACGCTTTACTACGGTCGTAGTAAGCGGAGTTATATTACAACTATCTAACATCCACAATTTCCCATCTATTTAGGGACTATGTTACGGCTATCCACAAGAAAGTGGTTGACAACGTGTTAATTGTTTTTGTGTGTGGTTGGTGAATAAAGATAGTTAAGTAGTATTAAATTTTTCATATGTAGTATATTCGTAGCAAAATCTCCACCTACCAAATCTGAAAATTTCCTATAAATATGCTCTCTTCTCATTCTTTCTAAAGATGCAAACAAAAACAGAAAAAATAAATTCCAAAAATGTCTCATAACGGCAATATCTATGAAGTTGGGTTGGATGTCTGCACATAAAACTTCTGCGGGGAGTTGTGACAGATGAATTTCTCAATGGGGCGGAGATATTCATGTACCAAGCTGGAAACACACCTCTCACGCAGGAAACTGGTAAAATAATTTGTCCTTGTCGTAAATGTAAAAACACCAAATTTGTTCGTAGTGAAACAGTTTGGAAACATATAGTAAATAGAGGATTTACCCGCATTACTACATATGGTTTCATCATGGAGAAGGTGATAGTAGGAATGAAGCTAGTAGTAGTACTCACTTTGAAGTTGGTGGTAATAGGGAAGAACCGAGTCATTTGCATCACGAAAGTAGTTACCTTGAGGATCATGTCGTAGATCATGATAGGATGCATGATCGATTCTGATGCATTTGGTGAAACAATGACGATTCTTTAGAAGTAAACAATGAAGGTAGAGGAACCAAACTTGGGCCTTAAGGTTATATCAAATGTTAGAGCGTTAATCAACCAATTTATGAAGGTTGTAGAAGGTCTTTCTAAATTGTCATTGGCACTAGGATGATGAATATCAAAACTGATCATAACTTGCCTCAAGTTTGTATCGATGCATGGGCTGAGTTGTTTAAAGAGTATTTGCCTCAAGATAATTTGTCCGCTGAATCTTATTATGAGATTCAGAAATTGGTTAGCGATGTGGCTTACCTTGAACAGATTGATGTTTGTATAGACAAGTATGATCTACGGAGGAAAGATCTTGAGTTGTTGGAGTGTAAGTTCGCGAAACCCGATATAAACCTAGGGAGTGGGCGAAAAGGGTACCATACCAGCGGATGTGGTACTTACTGTCTGAATAGGCTGAAGAGATTATATCAATCTGAAAAGACTGCGGCAGCAATGAGATGGCATGCCGAACATACTCAAAGGAAGGCGAAATCAATCATCCGTCGGATGCAAAGCGTGGAAACATTTGAATTCGGTTCACAAAGATTTTGCAAGTAACACTTCATAATGTTTATCTTGGACTATGCACATATGGATTTAGTCCGTTTGGAATGTCAGGAAGACAGATACTCACTTTGGCCAGTCATCCTAACACCATACAACCTTCCACCGAGATGTGTATGGAAAGATAATTTCTTTTCATGAGTATATTGATACCGGGCCCAAGCATCCGGCGATCCTCGATATTTTCTTACAGCCTTTGATAGAAGAATTGAAGGAGTTGTGGTCAACATGGGTGCGGACGTATGATTGTTCAACGAGAACAAATTTTACTATGCGGCATTCTTTTGTGGACCATCGGTGACTTTCTGCATCGAGGATGTTATCAGGTTGGACAACGCATGGGAGGCTAGCTTGTCCTTATTGTATGGGAAGCACAGGCGCATTTCAGCTTAAGAATGGTAGGAAGACGTCATCGTTTGATTGTCATCGGAGATTTCTTCCCATTATCCATCCGCAGAAGGAACAAGACATTGTTTGGTCAAAAAGGGTTATGCAGACACGCTCCACCATATTTATCCGGAGAAGATATCGAGAAGGATATTGATTATTATGGGTGCCTGGCGGTTAAGAGGGGTAATTGGCATATTCCGCAAATATGGCTGATGGTTATGGGACACAGCATAATTGGCACAAAAGAGTATATTTTGGGAACTCCCATACTGGAAAGATCTACTTTTGCGACACAATCTTGATGTGATGCATATTGAGAAAAACTTCTTCGACAACATCATCAATACATTATTGAACGTCCCTGGAAAGACAAAAGATAACAAGAACTCAAGGTTGGACTTGCCTGCATTATGTTCTAGGAAAGAACTGCATATTAAAAGCAATGGGCAAATGCCGGTTCCCATTTTCAGATTGTCGTGAAGCAAAGGCAGCGTTGTTCAGTGGGTGGCATCGGATGTCAAGTTCTCGATGGGTATGTGTCAAATCTATCAAGATGTGTTGAGAAAGGCAAAGTTTTCAGGAATGAAAAGTCATGACATCATGTTTTTATGCAACGACTACTACCATTTGCATTTATGAGTTGCTTCCAAAGAATGTTCATGAAGCACTTGCAGGTAACATAAATTACTAAAATTTTTAATTTATTGTTATATTAAATAATCCTACAAATTATATAATTCTTTGTGGAATATAATTATATTTTCAGGGATTGGAGCTTTTTTCGGGATCTTAGCACACGCATCTTACGAAGATGTCATCGAGACAACGATGAGAATATCCCGATCTTAATCTGCAATATGGAGAAAATATTTCCTCCGTCATTTTTGGCGTCATGGAACATTTACTTATCCACCTCCCAGATGAGGCATTGCCGTGGACCAGTTCATAACGGATGGATGTATCCTTATGAAGCGTCCATGAAACATTTGAAAGGAAAAGCAAAAATCTTGCAAGGGTGGAAGGTTCAATAGTGGCGGAAGTTTGTCCGAGGAAACTTCCCACTTCACGCCACTATTTTGGATCACAAGTCCGCATTACGGAAAAAGGGCTCCAAGCAGATATGATGATGGAGGTGTTATGCCGTATATGTCTTACCAGTGTTCCCGGCGATTCGTCGATTGGGACGCCTTGCTGAAAACTCAAAGAAGTTTGGTGGTCGAGTACGGAGAAACTTCATAGTGCCCATACATATATACTCCTTAATTGCGAGGAGATGCAATCATTTGAAAGGTAAATAAATAATTTATTTACTTTTATTTTATTTGTTTCGATATTAACTTAATATAATCTTTTGGAAATCGGTGAGTTTGTTGAACAGGTTGAAGAAGCTTTACCAGAATATCGCCAAATGATCTGAACAAAAGAAAGATCAACACTTTGTCCAGTGGTTAAAAACAGGTATAAATCATGATTAATATAATTATTATAATATAACTTAAATATTAATGAATTCAATTATATATATGCAGATTGATTACGATGATCCATTCTATCCAACGTGGTTTCACGAACTGATACAAGGTCCGGTCTCTAAGGCCACCACAGCCCCTATGTATTTTACACGAGGCTACACTTTTCACACTTACGAATATGGAAGTCAACAAGCAACGATGAACTATGGAATATATGTGAAAGGTGAAACAGATTTCTATGGGATCTTAAAAGAGATCATCGAAGTGGAATTCCCCGGTTTAGTGAAGATGAAATGTGTCCTCTTCAAATGTGACTGGTTCGACCCTACTATCAATAGAGGTGTTCGGTATAACAAGTTTGGAGTTGTAGATATTAATGCAGCACGGAGATACAACAAATTTGAACCCTACATATTGGCATCTCAAGCGGAGCAAGTCTGTTTTATTCCATATCCAAGGATCAGACAATCTGGAACTTCTTGGTTAGCAACTATAAAAGTTACACCTCGAGGTCGAGTAATCGGTGATGATCAACCGCCTGTGCAAGAAGAAACTGTTAATGCTAATATTTTTACAGCAAAAATGGAATTGGTTATTGCCGTCCAGTGAAGAAAGTTCACGAGAAGGCGATGGATCGCTTTAAAACACCGTTGGCGTGGAAGGATAAGTGGAGGGTTGAGGGTGATGCTGCGAAACCCATATTCATCAGCGAGACGATATGGACAGGCCTTAAGGCCTGGATGTTGCCTCGGAGCATTATGACTGCTTGCTGTTGCTTTCGGCAGCCCGAAACACCAGATGCAGAAGGTAATTTACCGTTGCCTCATACTTCGGGCAGATTCCACACGGAGTTGCCTTACAGATGGTAATTTTTTATTATTAATAATTTTTTTGAATAAAATTAATTATATTAAATTTCTAAATTTTCTACATCTTGAAGATGGAGAACCTCCATCTTTGTCCAAGCTTTACAAAAACTCACACCCATAAAGATGGGACGTTTGTGGATGCTCGGGCTGAAAAGATCCTAGCGGCGTTGATCTCGAATCAAGAGTCGAGACTTCGGTGTCCCAAGAAAATCGGATTGCCACACTTCGAGTTGTCAGCGGTAGAACAGGACAAAATATTGAACATGTAATATATATTTTAATATATATATATATATATTTATAGTATAATTTAATTAAATAATTATTTTTAAATATATTTTACTAATAAAATTAATTAATTTATTACAGGTTGCCCCAAAGAAAGGGGCGAGTCGTCGAATTGGCTCGGTTAATGATGTTCGAGGCGAGAGCAGGTTATGTTTAGGAAGAGGCGAAGAGAATGCTCAGCTCGGGCAGCTTTGGCAGCTTCTAATTCGCCTTAGCGAGAATCGGACTCGGATGATGGGCATGGCGTCAATGTTTGATATGATTGCAGAGTCGGACCGAGGTATGGGCAGATGTGGAGTCAAGTCCGTCTACCATAGTCACACAACGCACTGGAGGAGCAGACGGATCTAGAAGCGGCGGACCGAGAACCGTAGTTCGAGCCGGAAGACCTTAATCTTTAGGTTTTTGTAATTTTATTTTTATTTTGAATTTTAAAATATTTTAATATATTATTATTATTTTGTTTATATTTCTGGTTATTAAATTATTTTAAAATAATTATATATTTCATTTTTTATTATTGAACAAAAAAACAATTTTAAATATAAAACTTTTACAAATCGAGGTTAATTAAGTAGTAAATATTCTAAAAGAAATCGAGGTTAACTTCGTAGTAAAATGTTAGGAAGAAATCAATGTAAATTAAGTAGTAAAAATAGATGTAATGTAGTCGTATAACTTACTACCAATGTACTTCGACATTCGAGGGTAATTCGTTGTAAATATAGCTTCTATCTTACCTCGATATTAACGACTACTTTACGTCTGCATTACTTCGATATATTTTACTTCTATTTTACTTCGATTTTCTATTACTTCCACGTTACGACGATTTGCTTATTACGTCGATTTGACCTCGATTGTCATTCGTCGTACTTTTCCTTCGATTTTACGTCGATTTTTCCATTACGACGAGTTAGTAACTACGATTCGTAATTCGTAGTTAAGTCATCGTAATGGTGGTTTAACTACGATTTAACCACGATATATGCAGTAGTTATAGTCAACATTTGTTGTAGTGTTAGTTGAGGTTGAGTTAGATAAACCGTTCCCAAAGCTCATTGCACTTGATGACAAGCAAGGCAATATCTATTTGGTAGATGTGGAGTATGCTTGGATTCCTAGTGCTTGTGGAAGATGTGGAGCACTTGGTCATAACGAGAAGAGATGTTTACTTCCTCCTAAGCCACTTGAAGCTCTTACTACAAAAGAAACTCTGGTTCACAATGAAGAAATCCCAACCGTGGACATAGTTAAATTGTTGCAAAATACTTTGAGTACACATGTTGACCATTTGGAGCCAAGATCGCATTCACACTCTTTCCACCAAGTACGTGAGACTCCTACAGAGCCTTATGTCACTACGCCGTCCGAGGCTGCCCTTGCTAGTTCACTCACACATTCGCATGAGGTACATTCAGCCTCTTGCTCAAAGAATGATAACATTTTGCCTATTTTAGCAGCTGCAAATGCTGCTCCATCACAAATTATCATTTTGGAGGGTTAGGCTTCGAGTATTAGGAAATCCTCCTCCAACTCATCCAGAGTCACCAGCTCGCCATATAAGACTGGACATCAACATATAGTTAGTTTACCCATAACCCAAATATATAGTATTAATAGAGAACACTTATATCGCCTACATTATCTTATACTATGCTCCCTAACAATTTATTCCCCAGATGAACCTAATCCATATACTAAATCTAAAAGCTTTCATTTGAGCTATAACATTGTAATATGGTGTTTTGTAACCATTATTTTCGAAAACAACAATATTTTATCGATTCATAACATCATCCTATCTGGTTGAAAATATTTTAAAATTATATACCTTCATCTTCATAAGGATCAAATTGTATGGATCTTCAGGAGAAATGGTTTCGCCCATGTCAATAACGCCATCGACGGTTAATCGAGGCAACTCAGCTCCATCTTCACCGATGTTAGCATACACCGTTCTATTTCGAGAGCAACACGGAAGACAATGAGAAGTTGTGGTTCATTGAACATTATTTCCAACATGTGTGTGCTACAAACTATTGGATGTCCACCAACCAACTCGTGCCATGAATAACAATAACAAAATGTTAGATCAGCATAATGGTTAAAATTAATATATGAAATTATATAGTATACAAGAAGTGAACCTTTATATCCTCCGATGTTGGTCCTCCGTAACACCTTCTTGGAGAAAGTTCTTCGCCGACGGTGAAAGGGTAGCGACGTTGGAAATGATATTTTGCAACATGTTCGTGACCACTAACACATACGCAGCCTCCACGGCCTCATTGTTTCCACATGTCACCCAACGAGTGGTGGGAGGTGTCCTTGGACCGCCGAGAAGGATCCACTCGTAGTTGATAAGTAAACCACCGGCCGAATGCCAAGATTTGTTATGCGTGATTCGCTCATGAGTCCTTCGAAGAGTCGGTCCTGTTGATTATCAATGATTCACGCTGATAATCGGAATTTCTTCAAAACTCCAGTTTATCGGCTTTTGTCCACAGCCCTTAGAGCAAGAATAATCGCCCATCTGCAATAATAGTAAATAATTTTCACTTAGGGTTTGAAAGCCATATCATATCCATGAACAAAACCTAAATGTATCTTTTCATAACCGAAACTGAAATAAATGCCCTAGCGAGGGAATTAAATAGAAAGAGAGAGATAACCTCTCATTGATTTCCTAACCGATTTCAAACCTAAGAAATCGATTTTTTGGGTTGTCTTCTTGCCAATATTTGTAGCTGGGACTATCAATTTATAGCAGTCAAGAGTTAACCCAGTTACTTCAACTCATATCCGCACGCAAGTATTTAATGCTGCCACCTAGCTAGTTTACGCCTCATGATTCCTTATGTTTGTCCGAAAATATCTCTGACATCTTGAGGTTTATTAGTTAATTTAATCGCCAAATGGGTAAAAGGAATTAAACCGATAACGATCGAACCAACAGGTTATTTCTTAACGGTCTGGTTCTCTGTCGCTATCAAACCGACGGTTTGTTTCATCTCCATATGTTTTCAGTATCGCCCAACGATGTGGACCTTTGAGAGCCACATGTTTCCTTTTAAAATTCGATTAATTTAGATCTTAAAATTCATTTTGATCCTTTCTTTTCAAATTCAATGTCGCCAAGAGATTTCGCCACGCCTAGTTGCTAACTCCAACGAGGAAGCTCCATTGTGTCACTGTTCACAACGGACGACAAGTGCATTTCTGGTCCGATGACAACCCGTGAAGACGCTTATTTCAATTGCGAGGACCATGGGTTTGTAGTTTGGTATGATAAAGGCACTTGTTCGTGGCAAAAGCAAAGTCTTATTGAATCTCGTGACAAGATCAGCGCCAAACCAATGAAATCAAGGCTTTCATGGATTCAATTGGTCATCAATCGCTGCGACTTATCTGCCCTTAAGCTCGTAAAGACGACCGGCCTACAAACGATTTGTCAGGCAAATCGCTATCTGTGAAAAGCCAAAATGTTGATTCCGGAAGAATATACGTTTGTTGTTTCTACCGGGAGGTTTCTCATGTCGCAGCGCAGTGATCGCTACATCCTTAAAATTAAGATATTACCTCATGCATGTTGTTGTTGTGGTTGTGTTGTTCTTGTCTTTATTTTGTTAAGGCAGGTGTTCTAAGCCAGCTTTATGATCTATGATGGTTTCAGATTATGTATTCCTCGCTTTTATTATAAATGAACTATTTTTGTTATGTTGAATAATGTATTCCCATCACAAAAGTCCACTGATTTCTCCGCTTCTGTTTCTTCTTCCAATTGTAAATACATTCTCGTCGCGGTTATATCTCAAGATAACCACGTAACAAGTGTTTATACGACATATTAGTTTAACAGATGAGATTGGCTACTATGGGGCTTTCACGCTGATGACATGAAGTGTCTCGCGAATAAGAAATTCTCGCAAGGAGAAACTAAATAAGACAAAACGCTTTTCCAATCTGAATCTCAAGATATATCTCGCTATGATTTAGAATATATCCATTAATTAACAAATTTGAATTGTTACCTAAATAACTTTGTATTTCTGGTTTCTAACCATATAATCCTTTAAGATATTTTATACATGCAATGATTAAGAGCATGAATAATGGGACAGACCCATTTAGGATCGTTAAAGCATGATTTGAAGTTTTTCGATAAAAACGCTTATTTAGGAAATATTTTTAGTGTTTTTAGTTAAAAGTTAATAACGCATCTTTATACATTAGTGTTTTAGTTAAACTTCCCATATTGACTGACAATACGTCAATACACTAGTTTTTATTAAACAAAAGGTGACAAATGTAGTGGGAAGTTTAGCTAAAAGCTTTAATATACCCAAAAGCAATAAACAACAGAAACGGTTCTACACTTGCCCTGAAGACATGCATAATTGAGACGAAGTTTTATTATACTATTTTTTGTTATTGAATGAGCTCTAAATCGAGAGCAATCTAATTAGGTGGTGAACGAGGCCACGACAAAAAAAAGACAGTAGATATCACACCAAACACGTCTTATTGGGGGTTATGATTCATAGGTTCTTCTGATTCATCCCCTACTTCACATATAAAAATACTATTTTGCTGACCCCAAACTGTAGATTTGTTTATATTCATTGGTTGTCTCGTCATCATCTCTCACGTGTACGTGCCTATGTTCTCTTGTTAACGTTTCCGGATCCCGACACAAGCTTTCTGTTTCACTGTTGTCCCCACTTCTTCTTTAGTTGGAATCTTACAGTCGACGTCGACGATGCTTTTTATTTGTTTATTTGAAGATATTTTCAGTCTTCAATTCCAATACCTGTATGGGTTGTTCTGAAGCATACGAAAATGACAGATCAAGCTATGAATTACCATCATCAAACAACCAGTTATACCATAAACTAAATGTAATGTGTGAATAATTACAGATTCAGCTTCGAGACAATAAGTTATAGGTAATTTATGTTTAATTCATTTCGGGCCATAAAAAATGATTAAACAACTAGGAAAGGTATCTCTTCTTCTGCTCTGTTTCATTGTTGCTCATATTTCTCTGAACACCATGTAAACGATAACATTGACATATACTAAAGTTTTTCTCGTAAAAAATTACAGATCAATAATAAATTATTCTCTCTTTTCTTTGCAACAATGAATTATTATCATTATACAACAAATACAACTAAAGGAAATTACTGATGTAATATGTGAATAAATAATAATTGGATCAATGGGCTTGAATTTTAAACATCTTAACAAGACGGGTTTGGGCTTTGAAAGGGCCTAAAAGCGCATATACTCAGGTCGTCGGAGCGTGAGGGTCAGTCTTACCAAAGGCGCGCCTTAGAGACGATACAACGACAGGTTAGACTCGAGACGTGGCTTCTTCACTCGGAGAAGAAGTGGAGTCCGGAGAAAGTAGATTACAATCCTCACCCCCTAGGTGTTTTCGATTCTCTTGTTCCTAAACCAATTCCAAAACCCCTAATTTCATCCCTCTGAATCATCTTGATTTAATTTCAAAATGGGCGAACAATCCTCCTCTCAACCCCAATCTCCTCAACCCGAAACTCACACCCTAATCCCGCCGCAATCAAGCGCCGCATCCGGAGTCTCCGGCGACATCGTCTCATCCACCACCATCGACACCCGACGGATCACGGAGCTAGGCAACCTACCGTCTCCCCCTTCCAAAATCCCCCTCCGTCCCCGAAAAATCCGGAAGCTCGCACCCGACGGCGGCGACGACCCCAAGGCGGCGGAGGAGGAGGATAACAACAAATCCGCCGCGAAAGGCAAACAACCGTCGCAGCCACGCGCTATAA